>JAIPRM010000804.1:7005-47694 GCA_025469315.1 Stegophylla sp. TES_Ste_2020 | reverse complement strand
CTTCTATAAAATTATGTATTTCTTAACCTATTTTGTTATATGTTGTTTTTCTTATATATTACACCGTAAATTGTAACCTGGGCTTATGCCCGTTTATCTTTAATAAATAAATAAATAAATAAATAATAATCTTCGTGATCATCATCGCACGTATATTAAGCGTTTGTGTGTGGATTCAGATCGCGTGCTACGAATGCGATTCGTACACTCCTGCACGTTCGCCCACACGGATAATGACCAAAAACGACGGCCGGCAGATGTATTCTGTAGCGCGCGCGGGACACGAGTCTCTCTCCGGCGATCAGATGTTCTTTTTCACCTGGCCGACGAGTATTTCCGCCGTCCGTTTGTTGGAATTGTCCGCATACACACACACACACACACACACACACACACACATACAACCACAATGGTATATTTCAATGCATTTTCCGCTCGTGTTCATGTTTTTATTGTAAACTCATAAAGTCCACATACAATGCCCCTCGGTCGACTTTGCTGTGCGAGCGGGGACCCGAAAGCCGTCTTTTATTATTATTATTATTATTATTATTTTATATTATTATTGTTTGACGCGCGGATGCTGGACGTTTTACCACGACAACGTGTGTCATATCGTTTCGTGACGAAAGTTCGTTTTGACATGTGTGAAAATAACACACACGTGTTATACGGCGCACACTAATTACCTTTCAAATCCATTAGTACACCTTTTTCTACTCGAATCGCCTCCGGATTTTTCGGAAGCAGTTCGAGTGCCCTATATGCATACATACTCGAATTACCTCTCCCATGTTCAATCTAACGTTGATACCGGTGAAACATCGATATCAATATTTTTTCATTATTATTTGTTATTTATTATATTATTTTCTAAAATATCCCTACTTTTTACAACAAATCGAAATGTTTCCACGTTGCAAGTTGAAAGATATATACATAAAGATTGAGCAGAGCTAAGACCCGTTGCCGAGGAGCGTAGCAACGAGTATTAAAACACGCACAGAAACTCTTGATAGTTTATAGTCATCAATAGGGAAATATTATTAACCATCTATGAACATGAAATAAGAGTAGCTATATATTATACAATTTTATACTTACTCTAACACATTATAAGGAAATCGCCCTAACATATTACTCTCTTTAATGCAGATACGACAACGTCGCATGAAAACTGACATGTAAAAACGTTCGCAATTATGTTACTACCCCAAGGTTTCACCGAAATCAATCGATAAATGTCCGAATTTTGAACATTTACCGACAGCAGTCAGCCGAACCCTACAGTTTATACCGGTAAATAAAGCTTATCGGCGTATCGATTTTTATCGATTAATTTGGCCTTTCGTCGGAGGCCATTCGAGTAAATAGAACATTTTAAATCGGAACGCAATTCGAGTAACCTTTTTTTGAAAAAATATACTGCATGCGGTTCCAGTGTGCCTGTGTCGTAGCAGCGACTCTTTACGTGTACGAGAATGACATAGGTATACTCACTGTGTTTTATTGTATTTTATTGTCGTTCTGCTGTAATCGGTTATATCGGTTTTCGCGCTTTAGACGGTCACGAATCACGATCGTCGCCGTCAATGATCGTGTGTCCACATAATATTATTGTATTATTAAACTACTCACACCACTGTCGAACGTATAACGGTGGAAATCGTAGCTCTAGAATCATTGTGTCGTTCTTCTCGTTCTGTGTCATGATAAATATATTGTGGAAAAAATCCGTCGCCGGCCACTTATTGTTGTCAATTAGACGGAGAAGTGTATATGAAAAAAAATAAACAAAGAATAAACAAAAGTAATAACAATAAATCAAATCCGACAAACGGACGTCTATAATACTATTATTATTATTATATTATGTACTTATAGGCTATAGAGTATAAACAGCGAGTCCGCCGCTCACCGCAGCAGAAACAGAGCCGGTACAACGGAAACTCTGTTGACGATGATGCGAGATAGGAGCGGTTTTTACCGTTTGGAACAAGATTCTTCGGATGATTGGCAAAGTTAAGCATTATTACACAGTCGACGCGCGTTTATTACGCACACACTCGCGCGGGATAATTTAGGTTTATTATATTAATATAATATTATACACAACTACTCACAAGTGTAACATTTATGACGTATTATGTGTATAATAATACGTGAAAAACTGATCACCCCCGGGCGGTACCTACGTGTATTTTGTTGTTCACGCGTGTATGTGGTGTGTTGCGTGAAACATCTGGGACGCGCACATAAATGTACGTGCGTGCGCGTAAACTACCGACTCCCTGTGTGCCACACCAGCGTCTTCTTGTTATTATTATAATATGGTGCGATGAACCGCGAGTGGTCCACTGATGTGTATTGATATATATATATTATTATAATTTAATGATATATTCAAACATGACGATTATAAAAATAATGTTATGCTACAGATTAAATAATAACCACGTGCAGTTTCGTTTAAGTTTTCTTTGGTTTTCATGAGGAGGACAGGTGGTCAGGTTTTCGTAACCTCCCCCGGCTACCGCGGTCCACCGATTGCTCCCATGTCACCGTAAGCACTTTAACTTTAAATTTTGATGAATGTAGCTACACAGTGCAATGTACGAAAACGTTTTCCTTAGAAAAAGACGTTATTCATACGCGCTTGTCTGAAAACATGTTTCGTTATGAATTTATGACGAATTTTGTCGCTCCTTCGCGTTGGATACCGTTTGGTGCGCGATAACTTTCGGTTTGCATTCTCCTATTTCGCTGTAGCACGTTTTATTTGTCCATAACATTTTTTTTTTTCCAAAACATATTTCATATGATTTATTGCCACCGAAATATTGGTACCACGAATCTCAAAACGTAAACAACCTTAAATGACCCGTGTCCCGTTTCTATACCAGCGTTGACCGATAGTGATGTCCATAGTGCTATAACCCGTAGTGAATCGAGAGAAAAACCACTCGTGATTACATTTTGTCTTTACGTACGAGTAAAGGCAGTTCGAGTCGAACTCCGAAGCGTATTCCGCTCATTCAATTTACGAAGGGAATTCCGAGTTCATTGACAGATTCATTTAAATGTAAAGCTGTGGATTTTCGCATTTAATGCCGTATAATAATAAAAGTCCGGACATACTTCACATTATGAGTGTTCTTCACTCCCTGATGAAGACTTGATGGGTGGGTTTAATTTAAAATGTTAGAAAAAAAAATGTTCACATATTAAAAATTTTCTTTTGCCAAAATATTTGCCATATTGTAGTCTATCTTATCTATATTTAAATTTTCATGAATTTTTTCCATTAATAAAAATATAATTTTAAATGGGTTTTCGTTAAATTTTGGATGGTTTTACTTGAATTTTGAGAATTACGAAAAATTACCATCTAAAGGCAAATTATGAATCCCGAAGTCGTTAATCGAAACTTTAAAAAAGTATTTCCATACAAAAGTATGAGTTCACAGAAAAAAAAAAAAGCATCATTGTAAAAACACCAGTTTTTGGCTTCACTAGAATCTAAAATTGTTGCGATACCTGATAATCCAAAATATTCGGTATTTTATAATTACCAATTATTAATAGCTGGCGCTAGGAGGTATACGAATGGGTATACAAATAGGTTTACGAATGAAAATCAATCTTCGAGCCGCGTGTGGCTTGAGTGGAATTCATTAATTCGTATGGTCGAATCTATTTCGAACCTGTTGTAGATAAAATGGACTCTCAGAAAATTCGGCCTCGTATGACATAGCCCCAACCCACAGATATCAGCTTATCTATGCCCCAGCCTGACCATAATATCTCTGCGTTCGCGTTGATAATAATATTTTCATCGCGAAAACTTATTCCTATAAAGTATAAACACTCGTAGACTTTACCCGCGTACCTCTCCTCCAGTGCTTGAATTGGGGGACGGAGTACCCCTTATTCTATTTCTTAAATATTTTAGCGTACCCCTACTAATTTTTCAAAAATCAACCCACGGGTATATGAGATATTCCAATTTTGGGGGCGATATTTTTTTTTTTTAGACATCTGCGCTCCTCGTCTAATTTTTTTCCAACTCAAACACTGCTCTCCATTTAAGTTTCGTCGTTGGCAATCAGACAGTAACACAATCGGTCGAGAGCTCTGAGCCGTTTTTGTTATGTTGGGACTTATGTCAGTCGTCGTCATTCGCGCAGCACAGGCGACGTATGTTATACATCAGTTGTAACACAGTAACCCTCCCAGTTTTACTCTTGTGTGTATAACTCGAAAACTAGTTTGCTCGTAATATTATGGTGTTCTGTATTTATTTTCGTTGGCATAAAAATGAGTTTTATTAATGACGCGAAACCCCGTTAAAGAATCGCCCAACTCCTAAATAATACACAATCATCATTATCAATGTTTATTAGTTATTACTAGGGCCCGGTTCAAATGCAAAATGCATATTTATATTTTTGATAATCTTAGGCAATGCTTTCCAAGTACATAATTTGTTTCATGTAATAAAGAGCTCAAAAGTGAAACTTTTATTTTGCATTTTTCGATGTTTTTTCATTTTTAGATCGTATTTTAGTATTTTTCGGTCATTTTATTCATTTTTAAAGGCATATTTCAACAATATACTTACAATTTTTATAATGTATAGTATCTGTACATAATAAGAATCAATGATTTAAATTTAAACTAATTCAAAATATTATACATGTTTTTTGGGTTTTTTCTTAAAAATATCTAGAAATCTTTCTATAATTGTGATAATGTCTATATTTTATCTTTACTTATGGATGACTAGACTTGGCAGATGGCAAATATAAAAACACAAAGGACCTTTGTAAGAGTATTTTCATGGTAAAATGCATTTTTAAGGGCATATTTGGCTGTTTTTTAGAGCATTTTTCGATGGTTTTTAGTGCATTTAAATCCGAACCCCTAGTTATCACTATTATGCCGGACACAGATCAATAATCGAATCTACGATAGTCGTCATCACAGAGCAGTCATTTGCTGCGATCCGCTCGTTTTTTTTTACGTTCCTTTTCCTGTTTCCATAATTATAATATTATCGAGTCCGCCATATCATTTATGCACTATACCTAAATAAATTGCTCGTACATAGACGATTTTTTTAACGCATGAATTTGAATTCCTTTTTTTTTTTTATTTATCTCAAAAATAAAATTATCTTTAAACGACGACGTCGCGAGCTGCGAGTATAATACCAAAACTACGTTGAAATGAATGGACATTGTGATAATGTAATATGGTTAATACACTATTTTTTCTTCGTACATTTTAGGTACGCAACAGTATCTGTGATATATTATAATTAGGACCCGGATTTCAATGCAAAATGCATATTTTTTCAGGGGATGATCCAAGGGAAATGTTTTTCAATTACACAATTTGTTTCATGTGA
This sequence comes from Stegophylla sp. TES_Ste_2020, assembly GCA_025469315.1. NCBI lineage: Eukaryota > Metazoa > Arthropoda > Insecta > Hemiptera > Aphididae > Stegophylla > Stegophylla sp. TES_Ste_2020. The sequence goes on along the minus strand of JAIPRM010000804.1, from coordinate 42,284 downwards.
TAGAGACCTCAAAACTGAAACTTTAATTTTGCTATTTTTTTCATTTTTCGGTCTTTTTATTCGTTTTGATATATATTTGAACAATAAACCTACGATTTGAATGTGTAATATCTGTGCATAATACTACTCAATAATTTAAATTTAGCTAATTAAAAATACTATCCATGTTTTTAGATTTTTTCCTTGAAAATATCTAAAAATCTCTGATTAGGTAAAGGACCTTTTTTCAGGGCATTTTCGCAATAAAATCCATTTATTAAGGGCATTTTCACGGTTAAATACATTTTTTAAGAGCGTTTTCGGCTGTTTTTTAGAGCATATAAGTCCGGACCCTAATTACAATGCTTCACACAGTTCACGTATCATCGTTTTTTCGTCGAAATGAAAAATGATACTGTGAACTTTGACGTGTATAGGACGGTTTTTGGTACATATTATATTCGTAGCCACAGTCACACAGATGCTTCCCGTATTATATTATTATTATTATATTTCGTAGTGTATTGTTATGATACGGCGCACGCGAAACGAGAGAGCTCATCGATTTATATATTTTGTTGTTCAACGTTCGCCGATACTGTATGGTATTTTTAAATTTAACATTTGGTAGAGTGCGGTCAAAAGAGAGACAGATGTTTCGTCAATCACCCGATGTACGGGACGCGCGCGCTATATAATATTCACTGCACAGCAGAATATTATTATAATGCGCGTTCGCAAACGATATTATCCGTGTTCTGATGATGTATGCGTTGTGATGAGAATATAATATTATTATTATAATATAGAGATGGTAGTGCGTGTTGAGTTTTATATGCCATCATGCGTAATTTATATTAAAATAAATATCATTTTATTCGTTTGTGATGAAAAACCCGAAATCGTACACCGTCAGCCGCCGGTCCGCTGATAATTATTCGTTTTTTATCTCCGCAACGGAAAAACTCGAACACACGCGCATTGATAACTATATTACTATCGTCGCGAACGGTTTTTTTTTTATTTGTTTTTTATCTTCAAATTTACCGACAGGTAAAATTAATATATGCCCCACTGATCTCGCGGCACACGATCAGCGGGACTCCATGTTAACAAAACTATTATGCGGGAAATACTCGTGTTCAGTGGCGTATTTTTTTAGAGATTCGATGCCCTTGGTTGGTACATATTATCACAATCTATTTCCTCCGAAGTTTAAACATTTTTTTAATACTCTTTTTTTTTTTTTTTATGATCATTATAAAAATATTTTGAAATTGAAAAATAACAACATATAATAATTGGAACATAATATTATTAGTTGACTTGTACGACTGTACTTATATTATAATAGTTACATATAAAATAACATTTTTTTGATCACCATTATTTTAACAAAATTTTGAAACCTCCGAAATTTGCTGCCCGGAGCAATTTCCTCCTCCTCTAAGTACGCCACTGCTCGTGTTCTACTAAAATTACATGTATGTGATTAAAATATTTTATTGTTGTGACGTTCCGTCTTGTGTCTACTGACATAATCTAATGTAGAATCCAAAGAATCTATGTATTATATAATATCCGATTTATAATCGCAATCGACATGGAGGTATGCTGTCGTTAGTTAATTTTTATAAATTTAATATTCATAAGTAATATTAAAATATAAAAAAAATTTAATTTATTATTTTTAGTTTGGTATATTATTGTTAATTCAACAATTTCCATTCGTCGATTTTTTTGGATTCCCAAGCCGTGCACTCGAAGAAGACTTGTTAGATTTAGGACGTTATTAAGGAAATAATATCGCTAATATCTACGTGTTGTTTTTTGGCGCTTTAGCTGTTTTGGCTCGGTAAGGCGCACTCGGACAACTCGGATCAACCACTTGCGGACGACACGCGCAGACCACTTCCATATTGTCACCCGACATACAACCGAGAAAACGACGACATCACGAGTGTGTGTTAAAAATATCGGTATTATCACACTGACTGCTGTCCCCGTCTACACGCGAAAGTCTGTTGTTCCAATATGGACTCGGAAAGAAAATAAAAAAAAAACCAACCTTTTAACACATTGCCAGATCCCGTTATAAGTACAAGTCATTCATAACTGCTACAATATTACTTATATTTATATTATATGTGTTCCATCTGAAGCGCACACGATTAAATATTCCACAATAATAATTACCATTGTCCTTATTCTTATATTTTTATTATTGTACAACACTGGACAATATCTAATTATGAACTGATGAATAATATTATGTTTCAATTATTATTATTATTATTATTATATTTTTTAAAAACAGGTTTACACCACACACAAGGACCGCAGAGATGATCATCTTTTCGATCTGCAATAATCCTTGAATGACTTTACGACTCATATATAATAATAATATGTACACAGATGTAGACAATGTACTATATATTTATATTATATATGTGTGTGTGTGTGTGTGTGTGTACCAAGAACCTAATGATTTTTTTTTTCCTCATCTCTTATTAAACACTGTCAATGAAATTTTTTTTTGATTATTATTGTCATTCTTCTGTCCATATACAGGCGTATGCGCGGTGGTGTTTTAGGCGCGAAGAGATTTAAGAGCGTTTGCTAGTCGGTCGATGGCATGTGTAACTATTGTATAATTTTAATCAGACTAATATTGCACATGTCCCGGCCAATTGGCGAATTTCGCTACAAGTCGTCCGCGCCAGGTCTTCGGTCGCCGCCAAACCATCATCACAATAATTACATTCTGCTGACTTCTCTACTTAGCAAAGGCACAAGCAAGTACCCTACAGTCAAGCAGTGTTGTATCTCGGCGATCCAAAAAGTGTTGCAAATTAGGTTGTGTTGTTTGCAATGTGTATTATAATATTACCCACACACGTGTTTGTTTACACGTGTAAGGGCTATCTCATATTGCACTTGACCCAGCCTGCAATGCACATTTTGTATCAACAGCAGAATATGGTATTATATATTGAGTGAGATTCCGGAATGTGTGACAACTGTTACCTATTCATAAAATTTAGTTAATTTAGTTTTTAATCCATGTGCCACACACAACACCCTGTAATAATAGTGGATAAAATATGAATGTATTACTATTATCTAAGGTTAATGTAATTGTATGATGTGACATAGTATAGACACAATGCTAATATTTGTATAATAATAATGTAAAATTACTTATCATATTTCTTTTATCTCTCTTATATTTTTCAACAATCTAATGTTTTTACAATGATGTTCATTTTTTTCTTTACACATTTTTTCATATCGAAATACTCGTCCAAAAGTTTTAACTAGCAAATTTTTGAATCACAATTCACCTCCAGTTGGTTTTTTTAAAAGTTCTTTTTTTTTTGAAATTCTTAGTAATTTTTTCAAAATTTGGGAAAAACTACACAAAGTTTGGCATCAATAATGCCTTAAAAACTATTTATTTTTTTTTAATCCAAAGGCTATGAAAATTTAAATGTAGATAGACAATAATTTGAAAAAATTTTTGATGCCAAAAAATTTTTAAAATTAAAAAAAAAGATTTGGAAATTTTTTTTTTATTTAATAGTGGAATATAGAAATGGCTGAGTAAAAAATAAATTTTTTTGGTTAAAGTAAAATTTTCTTACATAAATTGAAGCACCGCTCAGAATCGTTTTATTGAAATGATTTATTGTTTCTTTGAAATTTAAAATACCCTCTAAATCCCACTCAAGAGAAGAGGAATACCCATAGTACGAAGCATGTCTAGCTGTTTATATTCTAATCAATTTTTTTTTTTTTTTTTTTTTTTATTTAAGAAAATAAATAAATACATTACATTATACATAAAAAATTTAAAAAATAAATCTAGAAATATTACAATGTATTATTATTTTTAATCTACCTCAATAAGCATGCTTGTGGCGAGGTAGATGAGTTGAAAGTATCAATGACCAATGTATTTAAAACTCTTGTATATAATCTGTTTTTATAACATGTTCGCCTGAATAAGCATAAGTAATTAATAATTATAATTGTATACATGTAGGTACTCATAAGTGATTTAACAATGTTATTATTTTTTTTTTTGTTTATGTTATCATTTTTCTAGATAGTAAAAGTGATCCAAAAATTTATTCCAGTTCCTATTAGAATAAGAAATCCATTTAATTATTATTTTAAGTTATTATTTTTTTTTTTTTACTTTATCCATTATGCTCTAGAGTACTAATAGCTTAAGGTTTAGATATAATAATAATAGTTATTGTGTTCCTTTCATTTAAATATTTGTATTATTTTTGAAATTTTGAAAGTTGGAATGGATACCCTCCATTAAATCTTGTAATCTTAAATGGTAAATTTCAGTAACTATAATGATTTTACCTTCAACATTTTATAATGTGTACTGTATATTTTTTATTATTAGTATTATTAGATTTTTTTTTTCCTTCCAGAATGGTTAATACAACAATTTTCATTTGTGTTTAAAATTAGCATATGGATTAGCTTGGTAAATTATATTTTATATGCATTTAAAACTACAAATTAAATATTTTAGGAAATATGCAATAAATATTTATGTTATTTCATTACATTTTCAAATGTTGGCTTTTTAATCTTTTATAAGTTAACAAATAAATAATTTTCATTGTATTTGCATTTTTATAACAAAATATAGTAACATGCATTATATTTATTACAAATTAAAATGTTAATATAAAGCAAATCATTGATCATTTTCATCATTAAATAAATCTTTGTTGATAATTTTACTTTGTTATTTATTGGTCCAAAACTAATAATACATAATATGACATAAGAATTTTGCCAATAATTCATTTTATAAGATCTGTATATTTAATTTATAGCAGTTTTACATTCTTTTAAAAAAAGTAATAAAACTATCCAGCAAGCTTCACAACAGAATTATTTTCAATTCAAAAATAATATTTTACAACATTCACATAAGTTGTATACCAAATAAGCTATTGTTAAAAAATGACCTACCATAAGTGACTAAGACAGCACTTTTTGCCCACCAAAAAATTGCCTCAGGAACAAAACAAATAACAGCAAACTTCAACAACCATTTTATAATCTGAGTAGAACAAAGAAGCTAATATTCTTAGAATCATGTTTTCTTTTCTATGATCCTTTTTTTGTATAAAAATATTAGTCAAGTATTTACCACTAACTTTTGGATCCAAATTCGGCTCTAAAAGAATACTTTAAAGGGAAAATTTTCAATATTTTCCAAAATTTGGGAAAATCTACCCAACGTTAGGACAAAAAAATGTTAAAATTAATTGTTAAAATCTTTTTTAAAAATCAAATTTTATGAAAATTGAATGAAGATAAATGTAGAAAAAATATTTTGGTGAGAGAAAATTTTTGATATGTGAAAACATTTTTTTTTTTTTGTATAACAATTCATGGTTGCCACACTTTAATATTTTGAATTTTCCCTAAGAATTCCCGTATTTTTAGAAATGTTAATTTATTATTTATTATTATAAATGGTGCAATACATTTTTTTCCTTTCTCTTTAAATTATTGTTCTTATTACTATTTATTTTTATATAATACATAATCAATTTTTCGAAATTATTGATACTTTTCTAAAACTTTGAGAAAAACTAACTAAAAATTGACAAAAAAGACTCCGAAACTATCATTTTATCATTGAAACTTTATGAAAATTTAAATAAAGATAGACAATAATATAAGAAATATTTATTGGTCCATTAAAATTTAAAAAATAGGGAAAAAGTTGTTGGAAATTTCTTTCCAAAACTTTTTCTCAACAAATATATTTATTTTTTTTTTTACTTTTTTCAGTTAATAGTTAAATTTAAACTGGCAAAGTAAAAATAATTTTTTTTGTTGTCATTATAAATTTTAGTATTCCTAAGTAAAATTGTCTTAAAACTTAAATAAATTTAAACTTCTCTCAGAATCATCTAATTGAAAAAATTATGTATCATTTCTTCAATATTCAATACACCTTTTTTTTAAATTTGAAATTTTTATTAATTGTTTTACTTACTTATTGAAATATTATATTCTATTCCACTTATTTTTTTCTGTTTGTTTTATTAATTTTCAATACCTTTATTGTAAACTTACATAATATAACTCTATATTATGTACAGATTATAATAAACAGCTAGTGTAACTGCAATACCATAAAACTACAAAATTACAAATATTTCAAAGAGAGAAAAATAAGAATGTGTTATGTGTTATCACAATTGTACTTTTAGTGGAAAATACTTATCAAAATAAATTGCAGTAGATAACTAAACTCTTAGGATTTATATTGTGTAATATGATACCTAAAACTTATCAATAAAATGTTAGTAAGATGGTATTGGCACATTTATTATGCTTTGAAGTGACGGTGGACTATACAACACTTAAAAAACATTCATACATTATACATTATATACTATTAATCATACATGTGGTATTAGTTGCAAATAAATAAATCTAAAGAAATGTATTTTTAAAATATATATTTTTAATGCCAAGAGAATTTAGACAGTATATATTATAATGATACAATTTATTTATCATGTTTCTAATACAAAAATTATTTACATTTGTTTTAATAAACTATAAAATTATGGTACACATAATGATATAAAATAATTTTGAATCATACAAAACATTATTAATACATGTCATATTATTAATATTTTAAACAAAATAGTAACAAAAAAAAAAAAATAAATAAATAATAATAAGAAAATAAATAATAAAAGAATTTTTATGTTAAACTTGTACACTGAAACAATTTTATACACCTTCTTTCTATTTGTCCGGGTGGAAGCAATGCTAACGCAGTCCCCGCCCGGTGCCCAGATTCAAACAGAAAAAAGTAGTCAAAACATTTAATTAATATCTAGAATAAGTATTACTGTACAAACTATTTAAAAGGTTATTACAGAAAAACCCTACAAAATATGTTATATATACACCAGTACTTACAAAACATCAACTGATTTAAAATAATTTGCAACTAATCCAGAATTCAAATAGGCCACACATTTAATATTGACCTGCAGACAAAAATATTAGAAAATATTATGTAGTAAAATAAAATTCTTATTGATTTATGACATATAGATATACAAGAATGTATATTTTAATTACATAAATATATATATACTGCCATATATATTTTTAAGTGCTAATTAAAAGAATAAATTATTTATTATTTTTTTTTAAAAAAATTAAGTAATGATACTTGTAGTTTTAAATTTTAAAATCACAATTTGTATTCAATACATAATATTTTAAAACAAGTATTATATTATGTATAGAAATAGATTCAGTCATACTTTATAATTATAATTAATATTAAAATAATTTATGTATAAAACCAAACCCATACAATGAATTGAAATGCTACAAATACCTATTATACTAAGGTATAGTTTAAATAATATTGTGAATGGTGATCCAAGGGGTACTTTGATAAAAATAAAACTCAACTTAAAAAATAAATTTTCTATCAATGGCACCAAGTATTAAATTTGTTTCTATTCACATGTGGAATTTTAAGAACTACTGCTGAAATGATATTAATTTGGACTGATCAAAATTATGAAAAACTGAATAAATAAAATATCTATAAGCAAAACATAATTGTAATTAACTTAAAAATATTAATACATATGTTACTACCATACTAGGTTAATGAGCTTAGAATAAAATTATTATTTTAATTATACTTTAAAAAAATAAAAATTGACATTCTAAAATATTATAATAATAATTAATTTCTTTATTTAAGGTATAATAATTTAAAAATTGAACTAATAGTCATATTATGTTAGATTTAATTTGTTAAATGCCAATTGTTAATTATATTAATAAATACATAATTGGCAAATAATTTTTATTATTTTAAAAAGACATTATGAATAAAGTAAAAGATAAGAAAAGTATAGACAAGAAAAATTGACATACTTCGCACCATGAGTATTTTTCGCTTCTCAAATCAAATACTCCTGATGAATGAGTTATATCATATCATTTCTTCAATAATATGATAATAAGAGCAGATTACGTTAAAAATGTAAAGAACAATAATAGTCGTCATTTTCAATAAACCCACCAAGAGTATCTGATCTGAGGAACTAAGAATACCCATGGTGCAAAGTATTCCCGGCTTACTTTCTTATCAATGTTTATTTTTGTTTTACTTCTTAAAATTTTTTTTTATCTAATATAATATAAAGAAATGAAAAAAAAAGATAATTTTTCTAAAATGTTAGAAAAAATATCTAAATTTTTTTGCCCCAAAATAATTTTCATAATATTGTCTATCTTTCTTTAAATTTTTATAGAATTTGGAATAAAAAAAGAGAGTTACTTAATCTCATTTTTCAATATTAAGGTAGTTTTTCCCAAATTTTGAAAAAACAAATGAGAGTTTCAAAAAATAACCTCTTAAAAGTACCATCTAGAGGCGAATTGTAATTGAAAAAATTGCCGATTGAAACTCTTGGACAAGTATTTCAATACAAAAATGTGCGCACGTAAAAAATTAACATCTTTGTAAAAAACATTTGTTTTCTCGCTTCACTCAGAATCTAAAATAATATCTTTACAATATAAAGTGAAGTTAAGAAAAGTATATAAAGTAAACTAAAGTAAAAATAAAGTATAGTTAAGAAATCTTGATATACTTCGCACCATTCTTCGCTTCTCGTGTCAGATACACCTGGTGGGTGTGTAGAATTTTACAGAAACGATAAATCATTTCTTCAATTAACGATTCTGAACAAAGAAAGTTAATAACATAAAGAACAATAACAGTAGTTATTTTCAATACACCCACCAAGGGTATTTGACCCAAGGAGAGAAGCTACCATGATGGTACGAAGTATGTCCCATTTTCTTGTCTATACTATACTTATCTTTACTTTACTTTAATTTCCTTTATATTTATTTTGTCGAATAAATAAAGAAAAGGAGAAAAAAACTTTAATGAGAAAAAAAAATGTTAGAAATAATGTCACAACATTTTTTTTCTCATTTACAAAATTTTCTTGCACTAAAACATTTCTCATATTATTGTACATCTATGTTTAAATTTTCGTTGTTAGAATTAAATAAAGATTTTCTGAGTCTTTTTTGTCAAATTTTGGGCAAGTTTTTCCAAATTTTGAGAAAATAATTGAGAATTTTGAAAAATGATCTTTTAAAAGTATCACCTAAAGGCAAATGCAGTTTCAAAAAGTTGCTGATCGAGATTTTTGAATAAGTTTTTCTATACAAAAAATGGTCGATGGGAATAAAAATAAAAGAAAAAAAGATAAATAAATAAACATCATTATAAGAACTAGCTTTTTCACTTTGTTCACAACCTAAAATGTAAATAGTATCAACAAAAATATTTAATACTTAAATTTTTTAAAAGATGTGTAAAAAATGAGTATATATTTTGTGAAAATGTAAATTAAAAGTTGTGTTATTTAATACAGCTTGTGAAATTTATATAAATAAGGTGATGCACATTTAATTTTTCCCATAATTTTAGGTTTTATTGAAAATATATTAAAATAAATGTTAATAAATCATATACTTAGCACTTGTATAAAAGTAACTTCTAAAATTAAAAAACAAGATCCAACATAAAATATATATTTAAATTTGTTTTATGATATACATTAATGTACTGGTTGGTTTGAAGTAGGCACATCAAATCAGCCAAAATATTTGATTATATCAAGTGGGCTGCAAAGAACTTAAAAGCCTATTTTTTCTAACAAACATCATCAAATATGCTTAATTCTAACTTAGACATTACCTCTTTATTTTAAATAATATTCAAATAAATTATTGACTATATGTTTGACAATAAATTCGGAGCAAAAACTGATAGTTCCAAAACCCAAAAATCCTGTGTTATACTGTATAGTACGCATTAAATTAAAAAGTACACAATTTTTCTTTTTCATTATTAAGGTGGATCAAGTGTTTCTATGCTCCGTAGCATAAGCTTACTGCAGATGACATATAATATACAAACATAACTGATTTTTCGTTTCTTAAAAATTCTACTAACCCTTCAAGAGCATCTGACCCGAAGAGCAAAGAATATCTGTGATGCGAAGTTTGTCTGGCCTTCTTGTCTATACTTTACTTTTTTTTTTAATAACCATTAAATTATAAATTTACATGATAAAATGGATAGGTATAATCACAAAATTTGTATATTGGTTTGGAGTGAGAACCCTTACTACTTAATACATTAAGTTTTTGACATTTCATTAGTTGTTGATAATTTGGTAATTATTATTACTATATATTATATAAATAAAGATATGTTTTATGGTCATGTCACAGCCAATCAAAAGTAGAGAACTATGTGATTGATGAAGAGAGGGGTGGTATGCATATCACAAGTCTTGATAATACCCATGATAAAATAGATAGGTATGTCAGCAACATTGTGGTATGCACATTTCAAAAGAACCCCTTTCCCTTTTACGTTTATTGAGTTTCTGTCTCTCATTGGTTAGATGTATCAACACAAAATATAGTATAATATTACGAGGGGAGAATTTAATATAAAGTAAAAAGTGGGGATGCACCAATCAATCTAAAAACTCATATTATTACTGACATATCTATCTATTTTGTCATTTGAATTTATTTAAAACTTATTTTTATTTTCATAATTTTGTAGTATTTTAATAACATTATTTCAAATAATGTATGATATATTATGTAAGACTTATATATTAATTTTATATGATACAATTTATCAGAATCACAAGGTTATACTTAATGTAAATTTATAATCTATTGGAATTAATATATTTATATATTGATGTATTATTTCCACTGGAATTAATACATTCCAATCCACTAGAAGAGGCCATATTTCAAATACATTCATTTCCTCATTAAATAATCTAATATAAATAATCAGTATTATAGTATATTTGGTTTTTTATAAGTTAAATAATTTTTTTTGCGTTTCCTGATAATTTTCATTTTATGAAGATGGCCTTTTCGAAATGACCAGATTCATTTGATTTAATGACTAGTATGTATTAAAAAATTGGAAAAAAAAATACAAAAGTAATTCTGAGCCACATTTATAATAAAATTAATCACTTATAATTTAAATATAACATACTTGTTGGTTAATCAAAAATAATTAACTACAATCTAAAATTAACTCACATTATAAGGCTTTGTAATTCTGGAAATGCATATTTTATGTGGCCATTGGTGGTGCTGGTGATGCAGGAGCAACATGTTCAGGATTTGAAACTGGGGGAGGAACACCCGCAGTTTGTAGTCTATGATGAGCTTGTTGACGAGCTCTAAATTCAGCTGCTTTAAGTTGTTCTAAATGAAATTGTTGTCGTTCTTGAATTAACTGTTGTCTTTGATATTCCAATCCTTCTCGCTCTCTTTCCATAGTTGTTTCTAATTCTTCAAAATGTCTTAATTTTATCTCTAGTTTCTTCATTTGAGTCTCAACTAATAATGCAACTAGGGACTTTATTTTTCGTTCTTCAACAGCTGCTAAATGTTTAGCTTTAACAGCAGCTGCAGCCAGAGCTGCAGCAGCAGCTGCTTGTACTTCAGAATCCTATAATTTTACAAAATAAAAATGAGTATTTAATCTCAAATAAATTATTATTACTATTCACCTTAACTATTCGTTCAGGTTCTTCCTCAGTATTACGACTGACAGTAGTTGATTGGGTACTAGCAGTATTTTCTTCACACGGTTTCTTGTCAACATCCATGGGTTGTTCCTTATCTTTTTCAGAGACCACACCTTCTTTATCAGATCGAACTGGTTTTTCATTTTCTGCAGTCAAAGATGGATCTTTGACATCTTCAGGTTCTTTTTTTTCTTTCTCATTTTCTTCTTCTTTTTCGGGGTAAGTACCAGCAATACCACTCTAAATAGTGATATATTATTTTTAAAGTACAATTTAATTTAAATGATCATAAAATATTATTTTAGTATTACCTGCAAAAGTCCAACCGCAGGATCATACTTCCCATCAGTAGTTGCTGCTTCAATGTTTTTAACATGAGCATCCATTAATGCTGATGGCACTTCATCCTGAATTATGAAGTCATTACTCAATGAAAAAAAAAAAAAAAACATCTAAATAATTTATATTTACTCTAATTGCAGCAAATTCTTCCATGGCAGCTTTAGCTGCAGCAGCAGCAACTCTAGGATCCACAACAGATGCCAAGAAAGCAACAGTAGACATGATAGGATTTCCCGATTTACTAAATGGAATTGGTTGGTAAGACAATGGCCCTAAAGCACTTCCTAACAAAAACATAGTTTTATCAAAGTTAATAAAATTATCTTGGAAATTTGTATTATAATGAGATTAATATTATTACCAGTTTCAAAATCTTCTAAATAGGGATCTTCTATGGGTAAACGAAGGAAATGCAAAATACATTCATCTTGAGTCCTAGTACCAACATGTTCACATACTTTGTTCCAATCATCCTTATACATTTCTAAGCCTTCAAGTAATAATAAGGTTTCTTGTTCAGTCCAGTCTCTTGTCATTCCAGCAGCAGTTTTATTTCGTAATAAACCAGGCTTTTTGGCATACCTATAAAATTTTAATTAGCGTTATATAAAACGTCAATTTTTTGAATTTTTCAACTTACTGATCTAATTTAAGCCCAAAACTAGATAATTGATCTGGTTGATGAGTTGTATCCTTATCTGTTGTTAGAGGTTTTTTCTCTAAATCTAAAAGAGTTTTAGCAGCTGAAGGTTGTTGGGTTCGAGGTGGATTAACAGGCTGTAAGCCAGAAGGTGTATCCGATAAAATATGAAAATGAGAAGTGGGTGGCGGACCCATTGCTGTTGGCCTACTATCTGAATCAACCTTAATAATTTATTTTCATCAATTAAAATACTTTTTATTTGAATATCCTTTATAATTGATTTCATACTTGATAGTTAATCAAACCCCACTGTTCTAGAAAAGCATGAACTCTCATAATCGCACAAACATCACCAGCCAAATTACGACGGGCTGCCGTACTTGTCATGTATTCAGTTGGATTAAGTCTGTATGTATCAATCATAAAATTTCTATATGCCAAGTATATTTCAGGAGTCTTAGATTTATTTTTATCTGAAAAATAAATAAAATGCATTTAAATGTTATTTACCAAAGTAATAAGATAATTAATATATTATTTTTTTATGCATACTATTGAAAAACTCTGGCAAAGCTCGCTTTTCGACTGTATGAATTGAATTATAATCAAACCATGCAGCATAACTAGGTATAACAATATGATGCATTTGTTCTGTGGCATTATCTTCTGGTCCTTCTTCTTTAATTACAGATAAAGCACCCCCAGTACTAGATACTCCGGACGCAGGACAACTTGTCCCATCTTGTGCATTGTTATCATAATTTTTGTTTTCTTCACTTTTATCTAAATCTTCATCTAAATCCATAAGAGTACCACTTCTAATTGGCTGAGAATCATTATCTTTCTTTGACAGCGATGACCCTAATTTAAAATACATTGATCAGGTAAATATAAAAATTGTTAGGTAAATAAAACAGAACATTTAAAACCTCATTAATTCAGACATAATTAAATTAGTTTAATTTGGAAAGCTGCTATTCAATAATTCTTATTAGTATTTATAATAAAAACACATCGAAAAGCAAGTTATATTTTTATATTGCACTAATTCTTATGTGTTTTGTAGGGGCACATCACATTATCTTGTTTACAGAATAACCTTTGTACTTCTTAAATTTAAAATACACATTCTTTTTACTGAATAGTGTTTAAATGTGTGTCAAAGTTCATTTTATAGATTATTTTAATTTGAACAACCTAAATCCCAAATTAGTCCAGTTTGATGAGATACTAGTGTATAATAGCTTACCAGTTTTAACTTGAGACATATTCACACTTATTTCAGAAATATTAGGTTCAGATATTGGGTCTTCAAGATCTCTAGTAAGATCGTCACTGTCATCATCAACTTTATTTTTCTTGATACTCATAACCGAACTTCCACGGCCACTATAAATTAATACATAATTAATAAAGGATAAATACTAAATACGAAACAATAACTAGTTTTATATTAAAAAATTAATTTGATTACCTTTTACGTTTATTTGGTTTTGAAGGTGGTGATGGTGTTCGTTTTCGTTTTGGTTTTTTCTTGCCTCCAGATGGATCATTACTCATGAAATCTTCTACCGAAAGACGTAACTAATACGAAAATATACAGAGTATTAGATTAGTAATACAAAACTACATGTTACACATTTCATAATAATTACTTTATGAATTTTCTTTTTGCCAGATTCGTCAACTTCATAATCTTCTTCATTCATCCATTCATTGTATGTATCTAAATCTAATACCCAAGAAGCAGTGACCTAAAATAAAATTATTATTTATTTACTACTAAATTATAAAATTATTATTTATGAATTATTTATTCATATCATGCTACGGAGAGCAAAAATACAGAAGACAAGAAATCTTAAAATTATACATTACTTACACAAATTCTTTAATACAAACAGTCAGAGTATTAGGGGGAGAGGAGAGTGTTCACACTTTCTGGAAACCCAATCTTTAGCTTAAAAAAAATTATTATTTTGAAACATTGTATTTTTACTAGTAACTACATCAATGAAACAAAAATAAAATTGTATTTTAATTTAATTTATGTGATAAATATTTATTACTTTAAGTAAGTTGTTTGTGGATAGCATTTAAAAAGGGTGAAATAGATTACTGGAAAAAAAAAGAATAAAAGAAATTACGAACTGCGAGTATAAAAAATTGGATACCCCTTCTCCCAAAAAAATTGTTCAAAATACAACTCTGAATACATTGAATCTTTCATTAGCGGAGACTTTGAAATAGCAAACAACTAAAAATAGAGAACATTTTTTAGAATGGGGATTTTTTATTACTTGCCTATGGGAAAATCTCTGAATGAGGGACACTCTAAATAATAGACATAACAGAAACTTTTTATAGCATTTTAATTTTGATTATTTATAAATATATTATACTTAGAAATAAAGACAAAATTAAACATTATCCTGTTAAACTATATTACTATTAATTAATATACGTTATCATAATACTCTTATTGTTTATCTGATCCATCCAGTCGATGAAATGTATTGAAATTGTTATCACGAGATCATCTCACCTCCTAACAAATTGTAAAAATGATAATTGGATACAAACCCTCTTTGCAAGTATGGTTTTAAACTCATAATCAGAAAACATAATGTTTTCAGTATTTAGTTTACAAAATACATTGAATAAATGCACACTATACAGAGTAATAAAAATTATTAATTTAGAAATAGAAAATAGGGTCCAATTGACCTGTAATTATTAATATTTTACAAATTTAATGCATACAATACACAGTTTATCAAAAATTTGTTAAGCTACTTTAAAAAATCTAACTATAATTTAACAATCTAAAAAAGTTTACAAACCATAGTAATAATAAGAAAAAATATTTAACATTATTACCATGCATTTCTTTCTCGGGATTATTCGAAATTATGCAAAAACATGTATCCAAATCAAACTTATTGACAATGATAAGTAAATATATTTATTTACTCATAAGTCCTAAAGTTAATTAACTTGTAGGTATTTAAATTTACTTGTAAATTAGTTAGAAAAAAGCTAGTTTAACTAATTATTAATTTCTAATAGTAGTTATCATATTTGTACATTTCGCCTACTGCAACGAAAAAGGTCATATCTCAATTTAATCAACTTTTCAGGGCGTGTAAAATTAACTAGGTTTTAAATTTGTTATTCTGTTTTTCATTTTTATTTAAATCCAAAAATCACCATTGTTAACATGTAGAGTACTATAAATTATTATATTTTTGACTTTGAAAAAAAATCAAACTTTCCCTTTTTTTGAGGTACCACCTCCAAAAATATTCTTTTAAGTTGTATCTAAAAACTTTTTTCATGGGAAGTTCTATGCCATTTATAATAATATAATATTATGTTACTACATGCTTAAAAATTAAAAAATTTTGTGTGCAAATATGCATAGGCGCCAATTAGTATGGATAGTACCATGATAGTGTAGTGTGTGTGGGGTGAAGGGAGCAAAAAAAATAAAAATAAATGTCAATGCCAAATTAGAAAAGTTAAAAATTGTGGGTGTCAAAGTTAACAATACACCTATTTACAGCTCCTCTTCTTAAGAGAAATACCCTATTAACACTTATTGTGGAAATACAACATGATTTTATGACATTATGTTAAAATATGATACAGAAAATTACAATATCAAATAAAACAAGTTTTATGCATATTGCAAAATAATAATAATATTAGTTATTATTATTATTATTATTGTAGAACCAATAAAATAAAATCATATGAAACTTGGTAAAAGATTAATAATCATTATAAGTAGATTAGCACTAAAATGTTATAATATTATTCATTATAAAATAACAGTACATTGAGTAGTGACTCAATTTAAATAATTTCAACTGGTCACTCCATTTAAAGTCCTGTTTTTTTCCTTAGTTCGTCCAATTCTTTAATATGGTTCTGTTCTCTGGGATCCTTTCACTGCTACAGCTCAAACATGATTGAAAGATTCCTACGCTATGCTGCACATAAACTGCACACATCCTCCTCATGACTACTCTCCCATTCTGAAAATTACTTCCTTTGATACTCCCTCTTGTTAACCGCAGACAATGGGCTAGTATATCCTTTCTTATAAACCTCCTCTCTTCCTTAATTATTATGAATTATTATCTTGTATTTCTTTAACCGTTGTTGTACTCGTTCTTCTATTCCTTTTCATATACTATTTTTCTTCTTCAAATTACTTTTTCAATTCTCCTATTATTTGTATTATGTGCATTGCATAAAATGCACAGACTCTTCATTCCTTTTTTAATACTAGCCAGATTAGTTTCTATAAATTTATTGCATGGCTATTTGTTAATTCTATAATTTTATTATGCTAGTGTTAGTTATATGACTTATTTTCTTGTTTTCTTATTTTCTATATTTTTTGTTGTTAATTTATTGTATTGGGTTTGTCCCGTAATGTTATTAATAAATAAATAATACTATGTTTATTATAGAGAAAATAACATTATTAAAAAAAAATAACCAACTTGTATGCAAATTGCATAATATTATAAATTATTATTAAAAAATGTGTTCAGTACAAAATATTATAGTATCAATTAAATTTTATAATTATTCAAAATAATAAGAAAAAGATATCAAACTATTATTATTATATTGATTGAAGACCCTTATAAAAAAAATGATAAGTGGATGGGATAAGCCCAATAGAACATAAAGATAATAAGTCCTTATGTTTTGCCTTTTTAATTGGTAATTTGTCCTTATATGCTGTTAAAGGCATATTATGAGGCTAATAAAAATAAATAAATAATAGTAAATATAATAAAATTGTAGTCTACTTTTGAATCACAAATTTGACTGTTTTAATTATGTTGTTAAGTTATACAGTTTACACTGGTACCTATTGCAAAAAACTATAATTTGTTCTTAGGTATGTCATTCATTTTCGTAGGCACTATTTGTTTTCTATAATATTTGTATCATCTTCCAAAATGGATAAATGATAATAACAATATGACAATAACTACCTTTTTATTATATACTGTACTATAATAGTAAGGAGTTATAAAATTAATTAGTTATTTCGTTATTTACATTATTAAATTAAATTGAACTTTAACTTGTTATCAAAGCAACAAAACGTCGTATCTAAAGGTACGTCTGTTTTCGCCATAGATTATATAAACATAGATGGGACATATCCAATTGAGGCCACGATATTTTGCAGTCCTGAATTGATAAGAAATTGAGGCCGTTTGCTTATGTTTGGATATTATTTTATTTAAATCTGCAAAATACGGTTTTTATTAAACTATTACCAACTTCAGTTCATTTACTTATTTATCAATAAATATAAAAATAAAATTATTTAAATAATAAAAATTATATTTAATTAATCTGTTTTATTTCTTGGTGAACATTCAGTATTGGTATCATCTATCACATTGTAAACAAACGACCTCAATTTCATAACACTTGATGGTCGATGATAAGATGTTTGTGTCCTATCCATATTTCTAATACTATGGTTTTAGCGGTAATATTTGTTACCAAAGCGTCGTATCTAAACATACGATTCTTTACGCGGGAAACACAAATATCAGTTTATTTTAAAATAAGTAATATCTAACCTCCTTGGATAGCTAAAGATAAAAAAGTTTTCGTCAACGATAGAGAAAAATGTTTTGTTATGCAAATATGGCCGTAACTCAAAAATTACAAAAATTGAGATACGACCTTTTTGTAGGGGTAGGCAATTTGTACATTTAGTGTTTATTATTAATAAAAATGATTTTAAAAAAAACAGTGAATTTAGCAAATTGAAAAAATTAATCCATACTATATATATATATATATATATATATAAGTACAATAAAATGTTTTATTGAATGGCTTTATTTGTGGACATTGTATCTTTAAACGTAACTCATAAGTTCAATGTGTTGTCACATCAGTTATATTAATATAAATATCATAATTTGTATTTATTTATTTCAAATTAAATTTTTAAATAAATAAGCCGAGTACAGGTATTCCTATATATAGTAATTCCTATACAACTAGCATAACAATGCATCTATAATTATATTTTTAAAATTTAAAACAAATTAATATTTGTTATTATATTGATTGAATTTAGTCAAGCTTGATGGGAATGATGAATAATAACCAGTACCAAGAAAACTATATATTATATTAAAAATAAATTACCCTCCATGGAGTAGGATGTTGATTGCCATATAAAATTTCAGGAGGTTCAACTGGTAATTCAGTATTCACCCATGAATCATGAGAATCAGGAAAATAATACCAATGCATTTGTATCCAGCGTTCTTTATTTTTGTACACAGGTCTTGCATATTCTTCGTCCAGTGGGTCCACAACAGGATATAAAATATGAGAAGCTTCTTGTTCATTTTCTTTAATAAAACATGAGTAAAGTTAATTTTCAAATTTAACCAACCCAATATATATACATATGGATTATGTACCTGTCAATGTTCCTTGATGCCTTTTAATAATATCCTTGATGCGGTTTTGTACAATTTTATCAACATCTGGATTGATATAAATTACTGGCATAGATAGACATTTTGCATGAATTAAAGCTTTTTCAACATTCATAAACATTTCTATGCTTCTATCCATTCTAGAAGGGCTCTGTGAAAAAATTATAAAAACTTTTATGATCAAATAATAAAAATAAATTACTTTAAAGACAAATACTTTGGACATGAATAACTAAAATATGAAACAATTTGTTTGAAGAATACTAAATAATAGTCATATTTAAGTAATTTCTTAGTTTGATTGCTATTAAATAAATGCATTAACTAAAATAATAAAATTTATCAAAAATTTAAATTTCTTTAAATTAAAATAATAATTGTTTAAATTTTAAAAAGTCAAGTTGAGCAAAGTAGCTAAATCAAGAAAAAGAAGACTATGAATTCTCAAGAAACGATAAATTATTTTTCAATCAGACTATTCTGAATAGAGCTTTAGTTATTTATACAGAACAATAATTGTCAGTTTTACATTGAGTATGCTTAAGAATTTAGTAACAGAATAATCCATGCCCATTGCATTATTCATAGGAAACATCAATTTTGCCTTATTAAGAAACCGTCAATTATTGTTCATTATAGTTAATTAAAGCTTTAAGTACTAACTTTAATAAAACTTTAATAAAGAAATGATTTATCATCCCGTTAAAATTCATGGTCTTCTTATTGATTTGGCTAGACTTGACCTGACTTGGCTTTTTTAGTTGATTACTATATAGAACAATAAAATTGTCAGTTTTATATTGAATGGATATATTTAAGAATTAAATAACATAATTATTATAATCATCTTATTTTCAAAAATTAATTCAATACTAATTCTAACTTAAGTTGCCTATAGGTATATGAGTAAACTTGTATAAGATTTTCTACCATAAAATCAATAAATTTAATTTGTTATGAAATAGTGACAAAGAGAAATTAGCCATTTTAGGATTAACTATTTTGTACATAATTCTAACTTCACTTTTAAAAAAATGTATTCATTGAGCTGAGTTTTAAGAAAATTTTAACATGCATAGAATAACACATGAATATTATTTTTAAGGCATTAAAAATTAAATAGTTTTGAGGTTTTTTGCTTAAAAAACATTGTTACTTTAATGTAAAAACCAATGATCTTTTATACAAATTCAAACTTTTGAAATTCATTTTGTGTGGTGAAAAACAGGAATGAAAATTTTAAGTATAGATACTTAAAATTACTAGAGTAAAGTGGAACCTCGATTATCCGGATTAATGGTGGGAAGCGGGTCACACCAATAAATGAAAACCACGATTAATCGAGACTTTTTATAATAATGTATTTTTGAAATAGAAACATTAGATTACATCTGAACAGCTATATAGAGAAGACCAAAAGTAAATTGATAGTGATTTGATAAACATAAATTATAAAACAATCTAAAATATTGTTTATTGTCAAAAATGTCATTGAATACGTTTGTCGATATTGTATATTATGTATAATGTAATGTAAAAATTTAAAAATTTGACTATAACTGTGTATTGTTTATGTTATTGTCAATTCATAATGTTACTGTCAAAAATGTCATTAATATGCTTTTCGATATCGTATATTATAGTGTCATATAAAATGTTTGATTATAAATATTTATAATATTATGTACAGCCCATAATTTTTTTTTTAATTTTCATAAGAGTATGCACGGTTAATTGCAAACACAAATAACCGAGACACGGTTAATCAAGGTTTCACTATACAATAAATTTCAGAGTTATGACTAAATTCCTAAAATTGATATCAAGAAAAAACTAGTGTACGACATATTTTTCTATTTTTAATTAAATTTGATTCAAATATTCCTAAATAAAATGTATAATAATAATGAAATTTATTAAGCCAAAGCTTCTTTGCTCCACTCAGAATCTAAAATATGAATTATTTAAGTATCCTTCATTGCTCATATAATTATTTTTAACACTTTAAATTACATTTATTATAATCATTGAGATAATGTAATAAAAATGTACATCACTTCAAAGATATTTTATAAAAACCATCAGTCTTTAACAAAAATAAAATACCAATTGTTAAATATAATAATTAAGTTAAGAAATTTGAATATCATATCTTTATATAAATATTTCACACAAATATTAATGAACGTATAAGGATATCCCTTGAATGGTATGTACATTATTATTCTTAATATAAAATATATTATTGTATTTTACCCAATCATTTAAATAACAGAATTAGTATAAGAGAATAGAAGAAATATATTAGTTCACATGAACAAGCATACATTGTTAAAACTATTAATATTTACACCAAAATATTTATAATTTAAAATAAAGCATTTATTTTGGCCCCAATTATACACATGATTTATGAAATATTCATGTGTATAATTGGGGCCAAAAATCACATTTATATAATTTCCTTGCTATTGGTAAATTATTTAATATGAAAAATATTAATATAATGTGTGATCTATGAATAACTTTTTATACTAGTAATTTTTGGTCATGCTATTTTTTTACAGTACCTAATCCATCAATTATTTTGTATTTAAACAACTTCATAAATTTACATGATACATAAAAAAAAAAATTACATTTATTTTGTTTTATAATTTTCTTAAATCTAAAATGATAAAATTTAATGTTACAACTAGAGGAGTTAGGCCTGGCAACCACAAGTAACATAATTCATGATAAGTTACATGACAGTTAATATGACAAGTGATTTTGAACTAATAAACCACAGTGATAATTCCAGTGACGTGATTTAAAAATGAATTTCTTAAAATGTTGTCAGATGAAAAAAGTTCTATGGTTAGTACCAAGCTTATATTGGTTTTTGGATCATCCTTCATAGTTCTATATTATAAATACACCATAATATATAAACTATAATACTCGTATTATAAATATTTTGAGTATGAAATAAAACGAAAAAAAAAATATATACTAACTATATAGTAATATTATTATAAATAATTATTGAAATAATAAAAAAAAAGTCAAATAAAGTATAAAAAAGATATCTGAACATAGTTTGAACCATGGATATTTGTCGCTCTTCAGGTCAGATAATCTTGTTGGGTGTGTAAAATTTTAAAGAAATGATAAATCATTCCTTCAATAAGACGAAGGAAATTAATAATATACACTCACTAAAAATATCTGACCCACAGAAAAATATCAGTGGTATGAAGTATGTCCGGCTTTCTTGTCTAGGTATACTTTACTTTACTTCTTTTTACCTAATAAATAAAGGAATACAAATTTAATGAGAAAAAAAATGTAAGAAAAATATCCAAACATTTTCTTTACATTTTCTTGCGTCAAAATGTTTCTTATACTATTGTCTACCTATGTTTAAATTTTCATTAAGTTTGGATCAAAAAATGATGGTTTCCTAGTATTTTTTGTCAAATTTTGAGTAGTTTTTCCTAAACAAAAAATACTGAAAAATTGAGAAATTCAAAAATGACCTCCCTAAAGTACCAACTAGAGGCAAATCCTATTTCAAAAAGTTGCTGATTGAAACTTTTGGCTAAGTATATCCATACAAAAAAGTGTTTACAGGAAATAAAATAAACATCATTGTACAAACACTAGCTTCTTCACTTTGTCAGAATCTAAAACTATATTTTTAACAAACTTTACAAATTGCACATACCTAATTTATTTGGTTGTGCACTCATAACATCTGACAAAAGTAGAACACGCAGTACTTTTGTCAGTAACAAATTTTTAGAAATGACACAAAAGTGATAGTTTCTTACATGTCAGATCAGTGTGTATGGACTTGTATGATTTTGTGTATCTATAAATGAAAATTGTTTTGTACGACAAGTCACTTATTAAATCACCTGTCACATCACTTATCATATCACATTACTTAGGTGGACTCCGGGCCTTTGGATTTGTATGCTATCATATACTTATTTTTTTTTCAAAAGTAAGCTGTTCGATGGGCGAAAGAAATTTTGAAATTTTGTTAAACAGAGAATATTATATTTTTTTTTTTTTTATACTAGTAAATTAAACTCCTTTAAAACTTTAATTTATCTTTTCAAATTTTAACCAAAAATCAATGTTTAGTTATTCATATTTATTAAAGAAATATTATGCAATAATTTCAAGATTGACACAGATCCTTAGTTACGAAATTTTCTGACTTTTCCAGTTAATTTTATACAT
This sequence comes from Stegophylla sp. TES_Ste_2020, assembly GCA_025469315.1. Classification (NCBI taxonomy): domain Eukaryota; kingdom Metazoa; phylum Arthropoda; class Insecta; order Hemiptera; family Aphididae; genus Stegophylla; species Stegophylla sp. TES_Ste_2020. The sequence goes on along the minus strand of JAIPRM010000804.1, from coordinate 18,888 downwards.
TTTTTAGAATGAACTCTAGAATAGTAATTTCATAGTTTAAATACACTATATTATATACACAATGCTTATGGGAATGACTGTTAACGCAGTATTTTTGTCCATAAGTGAAAAATGGATTTAAAGACAAGATTACAACGTCATACCCATAGAAAAAATAATCACACCAATTATTTTGACTTTAATTTTGATGAACACTGTCTGCACCCGCCCAAACTATAAGGTGCTCATAGTGACTCAAATCCATACTGATTCATGAACGATAAAATGATACCATTGAGTTGTGCATCTATAGCATTCTTAATCTATGGTAATAATCATACATTTTACGAGTAAACATAATTAAACAAGTAGGTGCCATAAATTGATGGTCAATAAGAGCTCAAAATTCAAGATAGGCTATCTATAGTAAGTTATTATTATATAGATTAGCAATCAACCAAGTAAATAAGTATTTTACTTCGTTCACAGCTTTATCTTTGAAAAGCCAGACATAATTCACACCATGGGCATTTTTTGCTGTTTGGATGGGATGTTCTTGGTGGATGTATCGAATTTCAAAGAAATGATAAATCATTTCTTCAATAAAATGATTTTGAGCAGAGTTTCAGTTTATTCAAGACAATTTTACTAAAGAATTATGAACTTTAATATTATTACAAAAAAGATTTATTTATTAATCAGCCAGTCTTATATTTTACATATCCCACTATAAAGTGGAAAAAGGAAAAAACAATTTTTTGATAAAAAACACTAAAAATGTGTTAAAAACATTTTTTTCCCCATTTTAAAAATTTTCTTGCACCAAAACATTTCTCATATTATTGGTATCTATATTTCAATTTTCATAAAGTTTGGATTAAAAAATTATAGTGTTTTAGATTCTGAGCAGAGCAAAGAACCTTATGATTTTACAGTGATGTTTATTTTTTTTCTCCTTCTGAGAATATCTTTTTGTAGAAAAAGTTTTTCCAAAAGTTTCAATCAATATCTCTACAGATCCAAAATCACTCTCAGATGGTACTTTAAACAGGTTATTTTTCAAATTTCTCAATACTTTTTTCAAAAATTTGGAAAACCTGTCGAAAAATTGACAAAAATGGTAAAATATGGTATACCGAAATTTTCATAAAATTAAAAATTGTTTTTAACCTTAAAAACTTGAAATATTCATCAACTACTAAAGATGATCACGAGAATATTTCATAAGGATTTCAAAAACATTTAATCAATTTTGAGTTAAGTATAGCATTGTGAAAATTTCTCATTTTTTGTTAGATTTATACAATAAAATTTTTGATTTTTGATATTAATAATCAAAGATGTAATACTATCTCCCTCACATAATATATGTTTAATTGACCTAAAAAAATCTCAAAAATCTTAAGTCAACATTTTTCTCTATAACTGTTTAAAGTTAGCATTTTGACGGGATCGTTAGTTTTAGTCTAAAATTATACACTTTTACGTACATAAAAGAAAATTGATTCAATCGATCTTTAAGAAACTTGGTACCTAGGTGAAGAATTTTAATTAAATTTAATTAATAAAAATATTTTAAATTAAATTAATTCCGTGATTGGTAAGTAGCTCTTTTGTTAAATAATAATTGATAAAATTGATTATTTAAAAGACAAAATTGCTTTGAATAAGTGTTAACTTTTAAAATGCAAAATTTTGGGTATTATTAATATTATATGATGTTTTGGTGAACTATTTTGTGAGAATCCAACAAAAAATTAATCATTACCAATAAACAACTTTGGAGATCTATGCCACTTACTTTTAAGGTTTGTCTTTTTGACTGACTATTACTGCAAAACATGTTTTAACAGAAAACTATAATCTTTTAAATGCTTAAATCTTTTCAATTGGGAAATCTGTTAGAATTATAGGTTTTAGAGTGGAATGAAGAAGCTGGAATTTTTATAATGATGTTTACTTTTTCTTATTTCATGTGAACATATTTTTGTATAGAAATACTTATCCAAAAGTTTTGACATACAACCTTTTAAAATAAGAATTTTGTTCTGAAGAGTACATTTATTTAAGAGGTAATTTTTCAAAATTCTCAATAATGTTTTACAAAATTTGGAAAAAACTACCCAAAATTTGACAAAATGGATTTTAAAAAAGGAAAATATTTTGGTAAAATCTAACACATCTCACCCAATGTGTGAAGAATACTCATGGTGATAATTATACCCGGCACTTTTAGCTTTAGGCACATTAAAAATAAAAAAATTTTAACTATATGGTAAGTCACAGAAGTTTCATATTATCCAAAAATTTCAACAGTATATTTATATACTTTTTTTTTTTTTTGAAAGTACTCTTTACATAAAATATAATATGATTACATAAATTTCAAAATAGCTATCTATTCTATTAACCTCTTTTTAAACAAATTTAAAAAAAATATCTGAATATATTGAAAATTAACCAAGTAAGAAACAGGTTGTTTCAAAAATTCAAAAAGAATTTTTCTTAACTATAGAGAAGATTTCAAAATACCTTAAGTTAGGTTAGGTCAATTAAAAAATATAAATATATCCAAATTTAGTAATAATTGATCAAGTTAAACTCGGCTGTGTTTTCGCTAATAAATATTATTCTCATGAAATAAAAATTTAACCTTCTCAGACCGGGTCAAATTTTACTAATTGACATTTTTTTTTTTTTTTCTAAAGAAGTTAATAAAATATCTATTTTAAAATTTTCAAAAAGTTAATATAGGGCAATAATTTTTTTGAAGATTTGAAAAAATGTCAATGTCATCAAATTGTAATTTGCAAAAGGATGACTCACTTTTAACCCACATTCAAAAATACTGATATATCTCTAAGATATATAGGGTGTTACGGGACAAATACTTATGGGATAAACTGTATTGCAGACTTGTGTATTTAACAAGCATATAAATTTACTTGGAAAGTTGATTTTTTTTTTTTTTGATTTGAATATATTAAAAACAAAAAAATTAATCCTTTTTTAAACTTTTAAACTAAAAAGTGAACTTTACTATTAATTATAAATCTATACTAATAACAATATTATATTTCAGTATACAATAGATGGCATGGCAATATCTAAGATCGATTGGTAGCATTTGAGCTTATTTGTTCTAGAAAATTTTAGATTTCATTAATTAAAAAATATTATAAATACTATATTTATAATTGATTTAGAGTTAATGTTTATACATACAAATAAAAAGCGCATGAATATCATTCTAAAATTAGCATCATTATTGCCGCTATTTGTTTATCTCTTCTAGAACGTTCAAGAGACTATTGCAGTCGGTCACAAGAATATCCGAGATAACTCATGCAATTATATGTTAGTATGTAAATTTCTTTAAAAGTTAATAAATAAACAAATAAATTGAACAAAACATAGCCTATAACACTTTTGGAGTCATGAGGAATATTAAAAAAATAAAAAATTCATCAATATTTAATGAGTAGATTTTGAGTTAAATCCGAACAAACATACACACAAAGAATTTTGTATAAAAGTATAGATAGTTTAATTTTTTATAATTTATAAGGATAAAAGAGGAATGAAAATTAAATTTTTTTATTGTTTTTTTTTTTTTAGTTTTAGTTATGTTAAAAAAAGAGGAAATTATTTTAAACTATAAAATTATAATTAATGTTGTCAAATATAAAAATAAAAAATAAATCAGTTCAGTGGAATTTTATAAAAAAAAAAAAAAGGACGATTCTTGAAGCATGTTCACTTCTTTTTTGGCTATAAAAATGCAAAAATGTATTGATTTTTTTTTTTTTATGAGTGAGGGAGTTAATGTAAAAGTTATGTTTTCCATAACATTTTTTTTTGCAAGTCACATTGCCACCTTAAAGATGTTCTGTATCGATAGAAACTTTTTTTGTTGAAAGAGCAACCTCCTATTTTATCTACTGAATTTTATTCAGATCATTTTTTAATGAAATCAAAATTCAAAAGGGTGGTTTTTAAACTATTCAAATTTAAGTATTAAGAAAATACAGCTTCTTAGGGTACATTATAGGTATCTACACAAAATATTACCTATATAAACAATATTATACTCATTATAGTTTTGATTAATTGATACAATTATAAATCTACATATTAACTAAATAGTTCCGATGAAGTTAATTGTGTAGATTCATAATAATTACGTACTATGTAAGTAACTAAATTTATGTCTAAGAGACTATTATCTTTAATTCTTAAATTTGAATAATTTAAAAACTACTCATTTATATTTTGATTTCAATACTTTAGTATTTACAGAAAAATTACCTGAATAAAATTCCGTAGTTAAAATAAGGGGTTGCTATATATATTTATATATCTGTATCGTCACAAGACATCCTTAAGCTGACATTAAAAAACAATAGCAAATTTTTGAATTTTTACGTCAAGAAAAGGGGGTGAACAGAATAAAGAATCACCTTAAATTGGTACATAAAATTTACGTATAATCACCTGAACTTTACTTATGAATAATGTTATTAATTTTGGGTTAAAAATATTTGTATAAATACTTATTTATTGACTATATATAAAAAAAAATCTCAGCACAAACTCTCAAATACTTTTAATTTTGTTTGTAAAAACTGCCCAAAACCATTGTTATTATACAATATTTATTTTTGCTCTAAAAAATTTGTTATTATTTCACTTAAGTAACCAAGATAACTTTTAAAGTAAAAGAGGAACTTTTAGATCCTAGCCAAAAATATAAATCACATATAAAATGCTTTTATGAATATAATACATAGTGGTGAAGAATGAAGACCATGTTTATAATTTATGTTGTTTTAGGAGAGCAACATAATGTTGCCAAACCTCTCATTGTGTAGTACGTGACAGAAATTTAATTGCTAAATGTTAAAAGTCAAAATAACTGTGTTTAATTATTTTGAAAATGAAAGTAGGTAGGCAGTGATGATAAATTCTGAATATTTTTATGCTCAAAGATTTTTTCATCCCTTACATAGAAAAAAATAAAATGGACAATGAACACATCTACATAGGCCAACAAGTCAATAAGTTGGTGCTCCTGCACTCACAGCAAGAATTTCAATGCATCTCATGTGTTTAACTTTTACCAGACACCTCGTCTAATGAAATGGTGATATTCCAATGCCACCTGGCTTGTCTAATCTCATCATGCTCTGTAACTTTTTCCTTTGAGGATATCCGAAGTCAAAATTTTACAACAATAAACCACAAACCCTTCACAAGAATGCAGACTCTAGGACACAAACAGAAGGGAAATTGGAACCAATTCCAATAGAAATGTTAGAGAAAATGATGAAAAACTTCTGTAAGTGCCTGCAAAGAATATATCCCCGTAAATGAACGTCATCTATTCAAAAATACAATTTTTATTTATATTCAATAAAAATTTCCTGAATTAGCAACAACAGCTTGTTATTTATTTTATTATTCTACAGTAAAAATTAAAATTGTGGGGTAAATTTCAAATGTGGTCTTTCATTCTTCAACATCCTGTTATATTAGTAATTCTAGAAAATATCTTTAAGTATTTAGATTTTAAAATTGGTATTGATAAAAATTCCAAAATTTTTTAATGAAATACTGAATTCCCTGACTTTTTTAATCTAAGGTTTTCAGATTTGTGGCAGCCCTTCAATTATTAATATTACTTTCTAATTATGACAAAAGTAGTAAAAAAAAGCAGGGCATGGGTATTCTTTGCTCCTCAGGTGAGATTTTACTTAAATTTGTGAAGTTTATAAATCTAACAACAAAAAGAACGTATTTTGCACCTCAAATGAGATATTCTTGTGGATGTATTGAATTTTAAACAAACAATAAATTATTTTTCAATTAGACGATTCTGAACGGTGATTTATAATTAGTTTATTCAAGACAACTTTACCTAAAAATGTTATAAGTTTGTTAAAACAAACAAAATTAATTTTTTTACTCTGCCAGTTTTATATTTTACTATTAGAAAATTTAATTTAATTTTACATTTAATGTAAAAAAAAAAATTTGACATAAAAAAAAAAAAACCCTTAGAACTTTTTTTAATCCTAACTTAATAAAAATTTAAATATAGGTAGACAATAACATGAGAAATATTTTGGCATAAGAAAATTTTTATAATGTGAAAAAAAAATTTTGGAAATTGTTTTCCAATACTTTCTTTTTCTCGTCAAATATATATATTTTTTCTCTTCTCAGTTATTAGTGAAATACAAAACAGGTAAAATTAAAATATAGATATACTATTTTTTTGTTATTATACTATCAAACTTTATAATTTTTAAATATAATTGTCTTGAATAAACTGAAGCTCCGTTAAGAATTGTGTTTCAGAAGAAATTATTTATAATTTAAAACTAAACATACTATAACAATATTATAAGCAATGTATAGCAATTTTATTGTACATAATATTTTGATAATGTATTTAAGACACCAACTAGAAATGAGCACATCATTGTATAGCTTATATAGGATACCATTTGGAGCCCTAGTACAATCAATAAGTTAACCAAAAATTATGTTTTGATTATACACCATGGAGATGATTGGATACAAGAATTTTAAGTGTTATTTTTCATACAATTTATTTATTTTAATGTACATTTGTTCTATTTTATTTAACAAAGTAATGGAAAAATAGTATATTATGATTTTTCATTACATAAAGGAAATATTAATAAATTAAAGATTTGTTGAATATCTTATATTTTCATTTGTAATTTGGTGGATTATACACAAAAAATAAATTTTTACTATAAATTAAATTAATAACTGTGCTAAATTTTTTATTTTATAATATTAAAATCTGTAAAGTTTGAATTATTTATGATTTTACTATTCATAAAACATTATTATTATTTAATAATTTATAATACCACAGTAGGTACACAAGAGCGATTCTTTAAGCAGCTCGCCCCCACTTTTTGCTGTAATAATGCAAAAACTAAGGTTTTTTTTTTTTTTTTTGAAATAATCAAGTCACTATAAAAGCCATGTTTTCATAACTCATTTTTTCTATGTCATCTTAAGAATGTCTTGTGGTAATACAAACTTCTCTTTTTCAAATGACAAAAGCTTCTTTTCTTAACTGCGGAATTGTATTCAGGTAATTTTTCTGTGAATTTTGATGTATTGAAATCAAAATTTGAATGAGTAGTTTTTGAAATATTAAAATGTAAATATTAAAGAAAATAGTGTATTGGACACATAATATTTTGTTAATTAGGTATCTATGTTGAACATAGTTATTATTAATGTACACAAAATTAACATTAAATCATAATTAGGTACTGTACCTGAATATTTTACAATAACAAATATAGGTAAATGAGATAAGATGAACTAATTAATTAACTACATAGGTACCTAATTAACCAAATATTGTGTCCAAAACACTATTTTCCTTAATATATACATTTGAATATTTCAAAAACTACTCGTTCAAATTTTGATTTCAATACATCAAAATTCACAGAAAAATAACTTGAATAAAATTCCATAGTTATAATACAAAATTGTCATTTGAAAAACAAAAGTTTGTACCTCCACAGGACATCCTTAAGATGGCATGACTTTTTTTTGGCAAAGTCCTCATTTTCACGGAAAAAAGTGGGAGGGGGGTGAACACACTTAAAAGATCTCCTTGTATATTATGTTTAAATTGTATTAATAAATAATTCTACAAACTAGTTGTCTAAGTTAAATTTCAATATAACTTTGTCCTAACTTTATATTTGTATAGTATATTTTTTAAACATAAAACCAAATTTTTAATTTTTATAACAAATATTTAAATATAAAAATTTTCAGAATATATGAAAAAATCAAAATTATGCTAAGGATGCTTTTATTGTTTTAATGAAAAGTGATTAATACTTTATAATACACACAATTAATTTATTATGCAATATATGTTAATGTACTAAAAAAGTAAAAATTATTCAAGACTGATTTGAAAAAAGGGCAAAAAACATTTTTCAGCTTTATTAACAAATTTGTCTTACAATATCATGAAATACTTTAGGATTAAGATATGTTTCACTATATAAAAAAATATTGTTTATAGTTAAATAAATGACTTGATAAATATTTTATTCAAAAATAATAAAATTTAATATTTAAAAATATCCTTTTATAGTCCATATAATAATAGTGAACATGTATTTCACTAATTTAATGTATTTATTTTTAATTTCCCACATTACTAGTATAAAAAGAAGGTCCAAGATAAAATACTGCCCTCTTACATGCCTTGAAAGCAGAATCATGCGAAAAAGTTTGCTTTCCAGGTGTACGTAGTCTTTATTTACATAAAATGTTTTTGATAATCTAGTCGTAAAATTTAGTAATTTTCTCAAATGAAATATTAAGCTTGAAGTAAAAATTATTTTTATTTAAAGTCTGACAAATAGCCATATAGCAATAATAATGAGTACCTATCTAAGATTGTAAACTAATATGTAAAGTATGTAAGACTTACATATTATTAACATTAACAAACATACATTATAATTTCTCTCAATAATGTATAGACTTACTCTATATCAAATATTAATAAATTAAATTACTATAATCCAAAATAAAACTTGTTTCCTTATATTTGATCATTTTTATGCATGAAACTAAACTTTAAATTGATACAATTCATTGTTCTCCTTTCTCAAAATCATTTGTTTATGAATATGGTATATATATATATATATCGTTGGTATTTTGAATTAGAATGACATAGCAATAGTACAAATATTTAATGCGTACATTAAGTTAAAGAAAGAATGAAATAATAACAGTGATTCCAAAATAAAATATTAAGATATCAACTTAAATTCAAGTATAATTTTATTTTTTTAATGGAATTATCAGCAAGTTTAGTTAAAGAGATGAAATAATAAAAAAAATTAAAACTTTCATACAAGATTAAGTTATAGATATGTATCAAATGTTACAAAATAGCTAAACAAAATTGATTTAATTGATTATAACAAGGTGTAAAGTAGTAAATGAATTTTCATTTATAACATAAAGTTCAAAATAATTTAATAAAATAAATTGTGCATCAGTGTACTTTTTTTCTGAATATTAAAAAATTCAATGAGATTATATATTACCAACTTTAAGATGTGTGAACGGTAAATTTAGAACCTATGCATATAAGCTACAAATAATTATTGATAAACTACTAAATTTGTTAATCTACATTTTACTAGACACAGTCATTTAAGTTACTTGTATAATCCATTGATGAAGAAGTATTGCAAAGAGTCAGGATATTACCCTTAAGGAATATGGATAGATAGGTGCATAAAATGCGTGCTCGGCATATAATTATTTTTGTGGTCGCCACAGAACAAGCACACAACACGGCAACATGAACAAAATTCGTACACATATTTTAATACCAATAATTATAAATTGGAGACGAGCTATAGCAACACAAATTGACAGCGTGGGATTATAACAACAGGTCAGGCGTGCACGTCCGATTAGTGGTTAGTGGTGAGGTGAAATGAAGGCTCGTCTCGCCAAATCATACCTTACTGACCTGGAAATCGAATCTTCGCCACCCCTGTTCCACCTTAAACTTGTAAACAGTAGCCAACAAATGGCAAAGAGCACCGCCTGGTTTGAAATCCATAAAACAACGCATCTATAGCAGCAAATGATGAAAATAAATTAGAAACAACCATTTATATTATTAAATATGTCTTGAAAATAACATCAAAATTTAGTACTTAAGGAAAATTTATAACAAAACGTTTGAAACACTTACAGGTAGGCGAGTAAGTGGTGGTTTACTGACATTTTTCCCAAGATTGTCTTCCTGAAATTGGATCAACTGTAATATGAGAGCAGCAAGTGTCTTGTTGGTAGGAGGATCAGCTTGGAGATACTAAATGAAAACAATACACAAACTGAATGAATAATTTTTAAAAAGAAAGTTTATCGATCAAAACCCAAACAAATTTTAACAGATAGGTGTCAAAATACCAGTAACAATTTACCATACCTTCTTGTGATTTTTCATTAGCCACGTCCTAACGCCCTCCAACATGTTCAGTGTTTCCGGTGACTCAAAAAATTTCGCATTTGGACTACCATCCTTTTTAGGACCCAAGGCCAACATAGTAAAGCTGAGTGACCGACAAATAGATGACAAATGAACAAAAACTAACAAGCTTTCAGGAAAACTTCAGGCGATTTTCGGCTTACCCGGTAAGCACCAGAAACATCAACAAAACGTCGATAATAAATATGGCCGAGTTGTTTGGATTTTAAGAACAGGGCTGACAAAATACCAATCTAAAATTACCAGGTATAGTGAATAGAAATTAAAAAAAAATTAAAATACTATGAACTTCTCATTTTTTTTCGCATCAAGTTATTCTTTGGTCAAACATATTTATAATTTTTATTTATCTCAGTTTAATATTTATTATTCAAGATCAAAAGAAGAAGATTAAAAACTAAAATTACATTGGTGTAACTGTTTTAGAATGTACCTATTTTCCCGCGATTTTTGTTTACATCTGCACAAGACAAGTAATAGATATTTTGTTAATATTGTTTAGATTATCAAAACTATTGTGTCCTACTCTTTTTCATTTATAATCTTATGTATTAGAATAAATGTACCCACTGGCCACTACCCTTGTTCAGTATGTTGTTGGCTATGGTCTATGTGTAGTTTAAACTTGGGTTTAATGTTTAATGTAATAGTTCTTTGTCGCCGTGTGAAAACTCCCGCCTAGTGCAGTATCTTTAACATGAAATGTGCTGCATTTTTGGTTTAACCATTACTTGATGATAAACGTTATTTGCTCGGTTAACGATTGAATTATCATTTCACAATTATAACTACATAAGTATATTATTCGGTCAACCACGATTAACAACACCCGTACCTCGTTCGCAATCGATATTAATTTTTATTATTTTAGCCAGTTTTCATTATTTTATCTTGGTGATTCGATAAGATGACTGAAGTGAAAAAATTAAAATCGACATTCACTGACATAGCGGGTAAGAGTTGGGCTGACCTCTGTGACAGTTCACAGTCGTCGCAATCACACTTGGACTCGCCATTGAAAAGCGATAAAGTTAGTGAAAAAAATGATGACGACGATTTGTACGATTTGGTTTTCAAACCGGTAGAAAAAGAAAATGTCAAAGCTGTGATTCAAGACGATCTGAGTTTGACCTCTTTCATGAACAATGTACATATGGTGACACCAATCAAACAAGAAAATGGTGAGCACTCTAGTACTGTAATTATTAATGAAGACACCATCACTAGTCCATTTGTTAAAGAAGAGTTCAATGAAACTATAGATAAGAAATCTGAACCACCACTAGTAAATGTTAAAAATGAAATTAATAACAAAGATATACTACATGCTAAGAGGAGATTAACATCAGAAACTAGTTCTGTAGTTTCTGATTCTGTTTCGCCCGAGCGGTATAATAAAATGAACAAAAAATCTGAAGAACATAAAAATATACACGATTCTGCAGAATGTTCAAAGTATGTATAAATATTGAATAAATTTAAATAAGTAATGAGTACCTGTAGTATAAATGTATAAGCATTTAATTTTAATTCTTTCTTTTGTAATTTATTAGTTCTCAAAATAAAAGTATTACAAAGTATTACATTCATGATAATATGTAGGTCAGTGGCGTAGCCAGGATTTTCTTAAGGGAGGGGTTTACAAGTTTTTTTAGTAGACTACTCCAGTGGTATAGCTATGGTAGGGGTGGGTTAAAGTGTATACAATAATGCTATATACCAGGGCATTGGATCTGAGTCATTTATTTGGATGAAAATTCAGGTGTTTTGGATTATTAAACATTTCTGGTTACGATTAAATGTAGATT
>JAIPRM010000803.1:0-47696 GCA_025469315.1 Stegophylla sp. TES_Ste_2020 | reverse complement strand
TGAAGAATTGAGAAATTCAAAAAATGACCTCTTTAAAGTACAATCTAGAGGCGAATCCGGTTTCAAAAAGTTATTGATCGAAACTTTTGGACAAGTATTTCTATACGAAAAAGTGTTAACAGAAAAACAAAAAGAAAAAAAAAAAATAAACATCATTGTAAAAACACTAGCTTCTTCACTTTGTTCAGAATCTAAAATAAATAAATAAACATCATTATAAAAACACTAGCTTTTTCACTTCGTTCAGAATCTAAAATAAACATTACTGTAAAAATACTAGCTTCTTTTCTCCACATCTCATTCTAAAACATTTAAACTTAAAAGTTTGTAAAAATTGTGCGTGAATGAAAACATAGCATCGAAGTTGTTTTAAATTTATAAATTAAATTACATCATGCGTTTAATTTAATTTCCAAAAATAAATATTTGCAAAAGCAATAAAGTTCGATCTCTAATTTTAACTCTTAGTACTATTAGATAGTATTAAACTCACTATATGACATGACATTGCCAAACACAGATGTTTTATTCAAGTATGTGGTGCAATTCCAACGTTGCGAATTGAACTGATGTTGGCATTCTTCAATGGCCATTTTCGTTCCACTGCTTACGACCTATACAAAATATGTAAAGTATTTGTTTTTAATTTCGATAATTCTCAAAAGAACACTTACTTACACTCATAATTTTTTCTCCGAGGTCACACAGTTGTTGTTGTCTGCCTCGCAAAAACGGATATCGATAACAATTTTCTTTATGACTCATTAACGGATTGAACTCTTTTGGCGGATAATTTTGAAGACCCAAATACCTATAAAAAATTCATTTGCATAAAGAAAAGTAAACTATTCGTTAGAGTTCCTTTATCAAATCCATACTAAATATCTGTCGAACATTATAATTTATTTACAGGTATCGGCATTTAAAAGCATTTGCTAATTTTCTTTAGTTAGACATTAATTATAGCTGCAGAGTGCTATTAGGGGCAAATTCAGCAATTTGCCGCCCCGAAGCAGAATATAAATTTTCCACCCCTATACTACAAAAAAATTTTAGATGTTGAACAAAACATCTTTTACATAAAAATGACCAGACAAAACAATCGTCTTCGTCATCGATATATTTTCCTAGGAAAAAATAAACGAAAACAAAATACAAATATACAATTCAAACAATTAACTACCGAAAAGTGTTCAGATTATTTTTTAAAACATTTTTCCGTCTATATTACACTGTAGTTGATAATGGGAGAAAATTTCAATTTTGTAATTTATTCAAATTTTTAATTTAATATATTTTTAATTTTAATTTTGTATTTTATTCAAATGACTTTTCGCGCAACTACCCCAGATAGGACATGCGTATAGGTCTTAATATTTGCTTGTATAGCATCAGTGCTTACGGTTGATTTCCAATTAATTATCGGGAAAAGAACATCTAAACGTTGGTACGCTTGCTGTAGTTTTGCCGATTTGTGTGGCCACCAAGTGAGTTTTTTTATCAAAATTAACTCTTATAGGTATTTTACTGATGATTTCCATGGTATCGGCTCGTTGTTAAATTTGATGGGTTAAGGCAGTGGTTCCCAACCGTGGGTACGCCAAGGGGTACTCGAGATAATTTCAAGGGGTACGCGAAAATAAATGGGTAATGGTGGAAAAAGTTGAATTTGATTTATTTAAACGGTTCATTTTGGAAGTATGCAATTTATATTATTAAAGTTGAAAAGCTTCTGTCACGAATAAAAACTTAACCATTATTTTTTGACTCAGTTTATAGATTATAGATTGTAGAATATATACTTTATATAAATCTATAAGTCATTATGAGGCAATAATGGTGTGCAGTTTGAAGGTGTGAAAAAAAAATGTTTGAAAGTTTTTTTCCAGTATTTGTTTCTCATCAAAATATTATTTTCCTGTTCTCGATTAATAGTGGGATATAAAAATAGCTAAGTAAAGTTCAAATTTTTTGATGATTATAATAAATTTTATAATTTTTGAGTCTTTAAATAAACAAAAGCACCACTCAGAATCGTTTCATTGAAGAAATTAATTATTATTTCTTTAAAATTCAATACATTCACCAAGAGCATCGCGAGGAGCGAAAAATACTCATTTGGATTTTTATTTACACATTTTAAGATCAGTTATGAGAAAAAAGTTTAAAAGTTAGAATTAAACGATAAGGGGTACAATATATTTAAGTTAGGGGTACGGAAGAAAAAAAAAGGTTGGGAACCTCTGGATTAAGGTGTTGGCGGTCTGCGTTGGGTAAAAAGTACTGTTTGTATTTCCGATGGGTTTATGAGTAATCTCCATTTTTGGCACCATAGAGAAATCTTTTGGAGATGGTTTTGAAGTGCGGTTGTGATTTTTTGAGAATATCCGATCCTTCGCAATAGATGGTGGTATCATCCGCGAATAGGGCAATATTTGTGTTCGTGGTTTAGGGAATGTCCGAAGTATAAAAATTAAACAAAATTGGGCCTAATTTAGAACTCTGAAAAGAAGCAATAATTATCGTGTAAATCAACATTAATTCGCTGTAATAGAATTAACACTAATGTTTATCATGTCGCCTCTGGTCAGAAAATATTGAACTTTCAAAATAGAATAATTAGAAAACTATTAATGCTCGTAGATTTTAATTCACATCATCTTATTTAATGTCGAAAACTACATAAAATGGCAAAGAAACATTGCCTACCTCCAACCTTTTAGAGTGTTCGCTAAAAATACACTATAAAATTTGTCCGTACTTTTTCCAATTTCTTTTCAATCAAACCTTTGTAAAATGTTTAATTATGCGTCCGTAAGAAATTTTATTACACCAAAATATTTGTGAAAAAATTCTCCACCTATGAACCAAATTTCAAAAATATCGGTTGAATAAATTTTCTTTTATGTACGTTAAAGTGTTTAATTTTAGGTAAAACAAATGAATTTGATTAAAATTATAAATTTAATCTGTTTTATAGGGAAAAAGTTGACTTACGGTTTTCGAGATTTTTTGAGGTCAATTAGACATATAGTTATGTGAGTAAGATTATATTAAAATTTCAAGTCTTAATATCAAGAATTAAAAATTTCATTACATAAAACTTACAAAATACGAAAAAATTTCCAATATTTTCAAAATGCTATACTTAATTCAAAATTGATCAAATGTTTTTGAAGTTTTTATAAAGTGTTTTCGTGATTATTTTTAGTAGTTTAGGAAAGTTTCATATTTCTAGTTATATTCTTTTTTAAGTAATGTTAAAAAATAATTTTCAATTTTATGAAAATTCCAATGATAGCATATTTTGTCTTTTTTTGTCAATTTTTCTATAGATTTTCCTCGTTTTTGAAAAAAAATATTGAGAAATTTGAAAAATGACTTCTTTAAAGTACCATTGATGTGTGATTTTGGATCTATAGAGTTACTAATCAAAACTTTTGGACAAGTATTTCTGTACGAAAAAGTGTTCACGGAAAGAGAAAAAAAAAGTAAATATCATTGTAAAATCAAAAGCTTCTTCACTCTGTTCAGAATCTAAAATTTGTCGAAAATATTGCTTATTTTTCGGACTAGTTACCACTGTACATAATATGATAACCATGCGTACTTATTTTCATAGGGCAGTACTTGTTTTTTTGCTCTATATACTGTTGTTCTAAATGGTTGTACCAAGTATATCAAAATGTATTTTTTATCGTCCTTAAATTTTAAACGTTTTAAATTTACTTTTAAAACTAATTAAAAACTGAACAATAACAACCAATTTACCTACATAATTAATATTTGTACCATACATTTAAAATTTAATAAAAGCATAACTATCACAGTTATTAATTTATTACATATTTAAATATTTTATCCTTTGTTGTATAACTTTAATAGGTACATATTATATAGGTAAACATTTAGCATAAAATACCGATACTTTATTGTTCACCTTAAAATATTTAAAAGCTAAAATAAAAATACGCAAATACAGGTTGCAGCATATAAGGGACTCCCATATTTAATTTGTTATTATCGCGTAACCAAACTGAATAAAGTGATTTATCTTGTTAGGTTGGATCATTAATAAGATTTTTAGTCAACGCCATGCCGTGGTCTGATGAACAATGTGGTTTTGTTATTGAGACAATTTTCAAAAATACGTGTGACTGCAATTTTGAGGGAATTTCGCACTTGGCTTAGTTTAAACCCAAATTAAAGTGTTTCCAATAGGAAGTAGATTTTGAATCGGGTACAAAAGTTAATAGCGACGAGATCTTCAATGTCTATAAAAACCAGTTCCAAGTCCATGAGAACACTTGAAAACGTTGTTATGAGAATATCAATAAAGCAGTCTCCATTGGTTTCTGCTCGGAAACATGCCTCTGTTCGTCAATGCTATCATTTGGACGATATAACATTTTTAAATAATAAAAAAATCTTTATATTATGTACTTTTTATTAATACATGTTTTTTTCATATCATATAATATTTTTTTTTGATTCTGAACGAAGTGAAGAAGCTAGTGTTTTTACAATGATGTTTATTTAGTTTATTTTTTTTTCTGTGCACAACTTTTCGTATGGAAATACTTGTTCAAAAGTTTCGATCATCAATTTTTGAAACCGGATTTGCCTTTAGATGGTACTTTAGAGAGGTCATTTTTTGAATTTCTCAATTCTTCAAATTTTTTTTTTTGGATAAAAACTACCCAAAATTTGACAAAAACAACTTGGAAACCATCATTTTTTGTTCCGAACTATATGAAAATTTAAACATAAATAAAAAATAATATAAAAAAGATTTTGGCGCAAGAAAATTTTGGAAATGTGAAAAAAAAGATTTTGTATATTTTTCTAACATTTTTTTTTCTCATTAATTTTTCATATTATTAACTTTCTTCGTTCAGAATCGTTTTATTGAAGAAATGATTTATCGTTTCTTTAAAATTCAATACACCCGTCAAGAGAATCCCACCCGACGTGCGAAGAACACCCCGACGAGCGAATTTTTCAATCAAACCCTTGTAAACAATTTAATTATTCCACCGTAAATATTTTATTACTTACACCAAAATATTTGTTAAAATTCTTCGACTAGGTACTAAGTTTCATAAAGATCGGTTGAACAAATTTTCTTTTATATACGTTAAAATGTATAATTTTAGGTAAAACAAATGAATTTGATCAAAATTCTAAATTCAAACGGTTATAGGGGAAAAAGTTGACTTGCGATTTTCGAGATATTTTCAGTTAAATTAGACATATATGTGAGTGAGATCATATTACAATTTCAAATCTTAATAAATCAAGAATTAAAAATTGTATAAATAAAAACGTACAAAAGAACGAGAAATTTTCAATGTTTTCAAAATGCTACTTAACTCAAAATTGACCATATGTATTTTGTAATTTTTATGAAGTATTCTCTTGACCATTTTTAGTAGTTAGTGAACTTTTAAAGTTTCTATCTACAATATTTTTGAAGTAATGTTAAAAAAGAATTTTTAATTTTATGAAAATTCCGGTAAGTACTAAAATTTGTCAATTTTCCTTACTTTTCGAAAAAAAATTGGGAAATTTCAGATATTACCTCTTTAAAGTACCATCTGGATATGATTTTGAATCTATAGAAATACCGATTAAAACTTTTGAAAAAGTATTTCTAGAAAGAGAAAAAAAAATAAACATCATTGTAAAATCATAAATTTCTTCGTTCAACTCAGAATCTAAAAGAAAAAAAAAGAAAAAATAGACATCATTGTAGAAACATGAACTTCTTCGGCTTCGCTCAAAATTTAAAATTACAAGTACTTAAAACGTTAAAACGTAAAATTTTATCTTGTAACAGGAGATTATTAGAATTTTATTGTCCTAATAATATTTATCTGGTATTCATAATAGCTAATTTTTCAATTATTAATCAGATAATCATCTCTCAGTAATTTCTGATCTAATAAGAGTGTCCGACTGAAAATGTTGGACTGGGACACTTTTATTACCTGAAAATGTATTTATGATATTAATTAATCTAAAAAAAAATAATAAAAGTGTAATAACTTTAAAAATTCAAACTATTAATTATTATTTTACTACAAGTCAACAATAAAATACAAATATATTGCAAGAGTGTACAGTATAATTAGTAAAATTAATCGTAACTAATTTACATAAAAATAAAATAATAAAAATTGAAGGATTGAGAAATTCAAAAAATGACCTCTCTAACTAAAGAGTACCGACTAGATGCGAATCCGGTTTCAAAAAGTTGTTGATCGGAACTTTTGGACAAATATATCTATAGCAAAAAGTGTTTATAGAAAAAAAAAAAGTAAATAAACATCATTTTAAAAACACTAGCTTCTTCACTTCGTTCAGAATCTAAGTAAATGATATTATTATTTTATAGGTATTTAATTTTATTGGAAGCATATTATGCCTTAATTATTACATTACAGATTAATATTTACATATATAATTATGATGATTAGGTAAAATACTTATATTTAAAATTTAAAAGATACAAAAAAAAAATGCATGATTTTTCGCCGTGGGGTTCGACGGTAACAAAACCGCAGCCGTTTTGCTGTGACGATGATTGCAGTGACGACGGCGATCAACGGCGGTTAAACACTTAAACCGTCGAGTGGCGGTGCTGTCCGTGTAAAATCTAAATACAGTGTTTCGGTGATAGCGTAAAAACCATTGCGGTTTGAATAACCCAATGACGATTGATTGGCTGTACGAAATGTACGATTTTGTTATTATATTATTGTAATTTTTTTTTTTTTATAATACAACCTCTAGGTGGGTCAAAAAAAAGGCTTTGCAGGCCGCGGGTTGGATCACCCTGATGTGTATAAAATGATAATTGCGAAAATTTTATACGATCAATACAAAAACCAATTGGGTATTAAAGATATAATTTTGAAGTATCATTTTTCCAAAACTATAAGACCCTGAGGGCTGACGTAAGCGATTAGTCAAATTAATATTTGATTTTCAATCCTGTGATTAATGAAACTAATATCGTTTATAATTCATAATAAATTGATTTTTATAGGAATGTAAATATTGGTATACATTTATATGAATTTATAAGTAATCTTGAATACAATTTTCTATTCAGTTTTAAATCTTATTAAAAATTATCTTCAGAGAATAAACGTTAATTAATATCCTTAACTTTACCTCCTTGAAATCACAAATAACATTTTGTAACTATGAAAGCTGACTATGAATTTTTTAAATCGACTCATACCAAATGTAAATCTTATGTACGTCACATCATCATCATTGATGGATTTCTTACTCCACTTCGAATATATGAAATGTAAATCTTGACATATTGAAAACCATAATTTTAAGGATTCATATGATTAATAACAATAGTTTTAAATTTATAACGGTGCACCGAATAAATCAGATTTAGATTGCGGTAAAATTATGTTGAATATAATAAATAAACACCATGATGCATTATTAATTGTATATAGAAACAACAACTTAATCTTTAATATTATTCTAAGTATACTATTACTATACTATCGTGTTTTTGCTCGAGTATGCCCATAACACTAAATGATATTTTTTTCTAACGAATAAAATTCGAAAATAACTCAAGAGTGTTATAATTACTGGCAATAAATATTTCTATTTTGCCGCCGATATTTAATTTAATAGTATAACACACACAAAAATAAAACTCAACCGGTGGGCGTGATTCTACCTACATCAAACGATTATAAAGTATCTTACCTAGTAATTACGAAGCCGAAACCGGCCACTGAACCGGGCGGCAAAAATCACAAAGCGTTTCAAATAAAACCGACAACTTTTTTTTATTGAAACTTTTTATTTATCGTTAAAGGTAATTAATTATTTTATTATGTACCTATTACTTACTGTATAATACAATTGTTTGAGTTTTCAAATATGCGTTCTACACACTGAACAATGACTTTCATCATATTACAATATTAAATGTTTATAAATTCGACACGTTTATGCACCTAATACCTCATGGTTATCATCGATTGCATTTTGGGAAATATTCGCGTACTCTATAATATTATCTTCATGATTATTATTAATAATTATTTGATTTACTTCATTCGAGAAGATTGTAAAAATTGTTTTGTTCGACCACGTTCATCGTGATTTACATAATATTATTATTATTTATTACTACGCAATTGTATACCTCCGACGGTCATTATAATGTTGATGACTGTTGAAAACATGACGTACTTTCGAGTTTTCGTACATAATATGTTTTTATTTTTTATTATTACGTTGATTTTAAAAAGGAGGATAAACATATATCAATTTGCCACTTGTAAAAACTCGAGTTTGAATGACATAAACCGTCTAATAAATCTTACACTAATTAGTACCCTAAAACCAGTGGATTCACCCCTACGCTAGATTGCCAAGTACCTCTAGTAGCATTCTTCCGACAAGGGCTTTATTATGCGTGTACGCACTTATTAGACATGCATATTGTTATTCTAGAACAGGCACACATTGTTGTTTTATGGTTGCCTAGTAACCCCTTGAATTCGAAGATAAGGCTCCGCCTTTTCGGTTTTTCCTTTATCTGTCAATCACCGGCCATTTTGGCCCCCCCGATGACATTCAACTCTGAGAATAATAAAATTCAAATCTGTAAATCGCTGTAATTTAAATCTCATGCCCAACTAAAGAAATGTAAATTATATGAAAGCGCGTAGTTATTTAAAAAGTGTAATGCAATTATTATTAAACTACAAATCAATTTTTATACATACTTATTAAAAGAAATACTATTATCATTAGTCAACATTTGAATGAATAGCATTTTAAAATTAAAATTAATTTATTAAAAATAAAAAGTACAAATAAATGATTTATTGACGCTAATTATTTAAACGTTGTTAAACTATGTATTTCAACCAAATATCCAATGAACGTTAATTAATAAATAAAAAAATGGTTTTTAATTATTTTAAAATGAGATATGCATAATACCTACTTGAAAATGTCTAAATAGATGTAAAAAAATAAACAAAAAATAATTCCACGAGGAAATTACATTGATTTTATTATTAATGTTACACTTTAAATCATTGCTTCATTACCTATTACTATATGAGATGAAAATATAGTAATTCTCAAGTAATGCTTGTATAATAGAAATTCTTTAAATATTAATTCAATGCATGAAGATGAAATAATATTAAAAAAAATATATCAATTTAATAAACATTTAAATTATATTTTCGGGCTAATTAGTTTTTATTATTCGAATAAGTTATGTATAGGTACGCAATACTCCTAGCATGTGCCTTTTCTTTATGAATTGAATTAAAATAATATTGCTTTTGTTGATTTTAAAGGAAAAAATAGTGTGTTCGGATTACCGTGCCATTATACTCGTCTAAATTCTTATACGGTCAAATCATAATTCATCCATGATGCTCTTATAATTTTTTTTTTTTAACATGCTCATAAAAAACTAGAACGATGTTAATATGACATGACAGCTGGAAGGTAACATGAGAGTTTTCGAAACCTATTTAAGGCCGCGGTACATGGGTTTTGTAGTTTTTTCCACCTTACTTCACCCAAATAACATATTGGTGTACATTGCACATTATACATATTATAGTGCAGACAATTAACCGGATATCTAAGCAACTTACATATTTTTCAGACAAATATTAATAATATTATTAATATTCCCTTGCGATTTTTACTTTATGAATTTATTTAATCGTGCACTGGTAAACGTTGTCTCTAAAAATAGTTGGACACTCTTCGTAGTGAATGTGGACACTAAAAATTGGTTCCGATTTTATAATCTGTCGTTTCAACAATGGACTCGAATGGTTTTCGAAAATAGGTAATTATAATGAAAATATTTCCCCGTTTATTGTGGAAACTATTGAAAAAATCATGAGAATCTACAAAATATAAATAAAAATATCCTTAATAGTCCTTAATTTTGTCAAACAAAATATTGCTAAATCATAAACTGAGTGTCTCATAAATAAATGGTAATTTTACAAAAAATATAAGTGTCATATATGTGGATAACATATAAATAATATATTATTATATTTTCTACTTGTTTATACAAATAATATTCATAAAACACAAAGTGTACATAAATTATTTATTTATTTATTTATATTATTATATTTATAAATTCTTAATTTAACTATAAAGTAATATTAATTATTAACTACTTTCATACAATGCATATATTATAATATGTTACATTAGAATATATTATGTATTATCATTGATTATAAATACTTAATATTTATAATCAATAGTATTATCAATAAATTCACTATTGCCAATAAAGTGGATTGTGAGAATCCATTATTCAGATGTTTCGCTGTACTATACATTTTAATTAAATTGTGTGGTTTTAAAACTGAAATATTTATTATATACAATTTATAACTTATGTTAGCTGATAACTTTAATTAATATTTAAAATTTACATAAAACGTTATATGAAACTAGACAGGTATAACATTGCGGTGCACACGCTCACAATTATTTATGGCATAAATTATTTTTAAATATTTACGATCTATCTTACTGATGTAAATTCTAAAAATTAATTTTTTTTTTTTTGTTAATCTCGATTATTTTGCATACATATTTTTATAACTAAGAACTTCAATTAATTACAATAAGCCTCGTGAAAATAAGTTTATTTGATAATTGAAAACTATTATTATATAATAGTTATTATTTATAAACAGTAAACTACATAAATGATCTAAACCGGGGGTGGCCAACCCAAATGATCTAGTGGGCCACTTGGAAATGCGTTAATAATCCAGTGGGCTGCACACAAAATCATGAATCCCCTATACTATTTTTTGACCCAATACAAAAAAAATTTGGAAGAAAAATATAAAAAATTATGAATTATTACTGTTTTTATTATTGCTGAATAATACAGCTCGTCTATATTAAGTAGAAATAATATTAAGAAACTGATATCCGCCGATAAAGTAACTTTATATTATAAATAAAATATAAAATTCACGACATGAAAAATCGTCTGCACTAAAATAAACACATCGTGTAAAAGTGTGATGAATCTAGCGGGCCATAACATTAAAAGCGAGCCGCAGGTTAGCCTCTCCTGATCTAAAAAATGTATAGAAAGAAAACTAAATTTTAATTTTACCTCCTATATAAGTCACTACAACCTAATTTATTATTATCAAAACTTAAATGTCTCTAGTGCATTCATTTTTGCAGAAGTGAATAACTGTGAAACTTTCGTACAGAAAATATTTCCCAAATTTGTAATTCCAATAATTTAGTTTACTACATTTGGTACATCATTTTTGATTATTTTATACACCCAAGATTTTTTTATTTTACTACTAATAATCTAAATAATTTATATACAAAATTTATGTAGAAAAATGAAAAAGAATTCTTTGTTTACTCGGACTCCATGACATAAACATGTGGTATACGCGTATAGTGTTAGCGATCGTAAATAAGAATCACATATACACATTAAACAGAAGTCAATACTATAAAAGCCATACAAATCTTAACTCGCATGAGTGTATGTAAATATAAAAACCGGATATGTCTTTTTTTTTTAAATTACTTTTATTACGTTTCCTTGATTAATAAAAAACGTTTGATACAACATACAAATTATCTATTTTAAAGTTGAATTAACTTGGCCGTAGAAATAAAATACATTTTATGAAATGAAATTTAATATTCAATCTTTTCAGCGTGGGCGTAGCTAAGATTTATTAGTCGGGGGGCTACAGCCCTAACTCAAGAGTATTTAAAAAAAAAAATGCTTAGTAGTGAGGTAAATTTTTTATGATAAAAATGAAATAACAAAAAAACAAAATATTATGAATATTGTATAGCATATAAATATAAATTAAAAAAAAAAAATTATTTTACAATTGAATGCACCTATACTTAGATCAAAATTTTTTTAGAACATAGTCATTATTTATTTTATTTGACAGTTATCGTTCTGCGTTTAATATAGCTAAATCACTAAATCTGCTTTGTGACATAGGTAGTGGAAATTCGACCAGAATAACAATTATTATTATTTAATTTTTTTTGTGTTTGTACACTGAACTTACATATTATACATTGTGTACATATAACATGTATATTAGATGTAATACGTTATTTTATAATTTGTATAATCCTGGCTTTTGAGAGGATTTGGTATAACTTCAACAGGGGCTAAGCCCTCCTAGCCCCCTCCCCCCTAGTCACGCCGATGCTCTTCAGTGAATCCCTTTAAATTTCTCATTGGTGTTAACGAATTTTCTAAAAAATAAGTTTTTAATTATTCATTGTTATAAAATATTATAATTTATAAGCAAATAGGTAGTCGAGTAACATGGCCAATTTCAGATTAAAATTAAGCTACCTACGAATATTTAGCTCTATATTATCCTATTATTCTGTAGATTAACTTCTCTTCCGGTTTTAATGCTTTAATATTTAAATGAAATTTAAGCCTTTTACGTAACACAAATGAGTACATTAATAACAGCCATATTAATTATTAACCTACTACTTGTTATTACAACGTTTGCAATTTCAAAGCCGAAAACGTTAGCCGTATATTGTTTTTAAATAACAAACCAGTAGATTAACAGTTTAAAATGTTATCTTTCTCTGTACTTTTTAGTTGGTTCTTACTGTTCCCTTTGTATTTAACCAGTGTTGAATAAATTATTTTCATGAAATAATTAATTTCGATTGACAAATTAGTAGTAAATTATAAACGAAACCCTTCAAAATTTAGTCATCCCTGAATCTTTGCCTTAGAAGTCGTATAATATGAAATATATATCCCAATTATAACGTGTTTTCAATACTTTTTTTTTTTTTTGTTATAGAGATAATCCTTAATTAGGAAATATTTCTAAAAACATGGTTTTGATAACGGTGCAATTATTATTACATAATGAATTTTCTTGTAGTTTTCAAGCCTCGAGCTAAAAATATGTTTTCATTTAGTTTCATAACAACAAGAAATTCGTTCTTTGATACAATTCGTGGTCTGTAGATTGCTTTTTTTTAAATGTCGTTATTTCTTTTGTTTTTAATATGACTATAACAACTCACGAGACGGTATTAACAAACTATTATTTACGAAATTTTTAAGTTCCTGGCTACTTTTATATGGTTAATATAATATTTATACGACTTAAAAGTCCTCAGTCCTGATTAAAGCGCTGAAAACACATTATCTAGACTCTAGTAGGGTTTGTAATATAGTATTCAGGATTTACTCGACTACTTCTTAGCAGTAAAAAGGTTTAATGGAACGACTTTATTTACAACGTCCATTAAGAGGCACTTATTATAGAAAAGGTAATTTATTAATGTCGATTTAAGTTTCATCAAATATGTAAGTGGTATAGGCTTTAAGTAAATAATGGTTTTTATTCTTAGATTTTAAATCAAATATATAAATTTATTGAAATAATTAAATTTAGTCAAATTCAACAATCAAAACAAGAAAATTGTGACAAGGCCCTAAAGGGTTCAATCACTTAAATAATACATAGAAGTCAGATTATTTTTGCTGTAACTAAATATGTAGGAACAAAAAAAAACACTTGTTCCTTCGCTCCTTTCAGAATCTAAAATGTAATCTTAAAAAAGTATAGTAAAATAAAGTAAAGTTAAATAAAATAAACTAAAGTGAAGCAAAAATAAGTAAAGTAAAAGATAGACAAGAAAGCCAAACATACTTCGTACCACGGGTATTCTTCGCTCCTCGAGTACTATAAATAATTTCTTCAATAATATAATTTTGAACAAAAGAAGTTAATGATATAAAGAACAATAATAGTCGTCATTTTCAACATACCAACCAAGAGTATCTGACCAGAGGAGAGAAGAATACCGATAGTACAAAGTATATCTTGTCTATACTTTATTTTACTTTACTTTACTTTACTTTACTTTATTTTACTTTATATTACTTTCCTTTATATTATTTTACTTTACTTTTTTTTTTTATCTAATAAACAAAGAAAAAAAAAAAAAATTAATGAGAAAAAAAATATTTGGAGAAAAAATTTTTTATTCACATTATCAAAATTTTAATAAGCCAAAATATTTATCATATTATTTTCTATCTATGTTTAAATTTTCATAAATTTTGGATCAAAAAATGATAGTTTTCCAGTCTTTTTGTCAAATTTTAGGTAGTTTTTCCCAAAAGAAAATTGAGAAATTGAGAAATTCGAAAAATAACTTCTTTAAAGTACCATCCAGAGGTAAATTTGATTTCAAAAAGTTGCTGGTTGAGACTTTTGGATAAGTATTTTCATACGAAAAAGTGTCTATGGAAAAAGTAAATAAAAATAAAAAATAAACTTCATTGTAAAATACCTTCACTCAGTTCGTTCAGAATCTAAAAAGTTATTTAATTGCTAAACGAAATTATAATACATTCAAACATAATTTTCTTAAAAGTGAATCTTTTATACAATATAACATCATCTTAAACTTAAATTATATTGTGATAAATATTTAAAAGCGTTAATATTTTTTTCGTATAATGTGTTTCATTGAAAATGCTTACGCTCTTACATATCTGAGTATTTTACGTGCATTCATATTTCAGAAAAGCTTGATTTATGATTTACAGCATTGAAATAAAAATTCGAACCTATGATGTAGGCAAATATAAAACGATACGTTTCACTTGCTCATCTAAGCGTAGCCATGCTGTTCATAAGTATCTATCTAAATATGTACACGCATATTTCATAATTATAACGTTAAAATAATTTGTACATCAAAAATGAACATTGATAACGAATTAAAATACTATCTATTGTGTTGAGGAGGTAAAGTTTAGAAAATAATTTTATGTTTGGTTCGAAATGGTATTTTCACGAAGAAACCAACAGAAATGGCTACAACATAAATTTTGATGGATTCAGCCAAGTTCCAAAATGTTCATATATGCTGTATACATCAATTACAAAGTGTAATTCAAGCCGGTGTTTCTCAACCTGGGGGTTGCGATATTTAGGGTCGCCAATATTTAAATGAATACAGAATATAACAAAAATAATATAAAACCATCATAAAATCAGATGAAAATATGCTCGCATTGTATCATATATAATTGTAATGAAGAACAATATTGATTGAATCGACTTTAGAATAAATATTACAACAGATTTATAAAAACATCAAAACTATAATATGTCTATTTTGGTTGAAAATTAAAACGAGTATTCTAACTCAACTGAAGCCTAGAAACACTAAAAACCTTTTTTTTTTTAGTTTATTTTCAATATGTTATTTATGTGAAATAACAGTTTCTCCTCTATCACATAAATTGAATGGGAATAACTGACTGAAATTTTTTTTTTACAAATTCTATTAAACCAAAGATTGAAAAAATCATTTTAGATCAACAACAACGATTAACTACCAAGCCATATTAATTTAAATACTCGACTCTTAGTATTTGAATTTTTTTACATGCATTATATTTATAACAAATAGTATACAAGTAAAATGGATATTTCTTTAAAATCATATTTATTGTACTTATTATTTAATATACTATTGCAATTGTATAATATGCGTAATCTATGCTTAAAATATGTAAAACATATATTTAGGGGTCGCTAAAAATTGGATATCTAAGTCGGGGGTCGACACAGTAAAAAAGAGGTTGAGAAACACTGATTTAAACAACGATTATTAAATATTTTAATCAAAAAACACAGTATAGATACCACAAAAAAAGAAAACGATTTTCTGGCTTTCTGTTCGACTTCAAATGACATCATCAATGACATCATCGTAATTAATTAACGGCGAAATAATTCCACAAACCCACAAATCGTACAGTCAACATAAGTACCACGGTCCAGGGGGAATAAATAAGACCCTACTCTACCTGCACAGCGCCTATTCGTCTCTCTCGTCGACGCGTTTCACGTTGTCGCGACTTTATGTCTGCAAGCGCTATGTATAGAAACGCGCGTCGTCGTTCGTATCGAAAACGTCGAGCAATAATAATAATAATAATAATAATAATAATAATATTATATTATTAAATTTTTGATCCCCGTGCACAGTACGCGCGACTGTTCAGTGCCCCCAAACCAGCGGACGGACGGGGCAGTGATAATGACTATTTGTTCGCATATATATATACGTGTAGCGCGAGCGGATGATAAAATTTAAACGGCTGCCGCGGCCGGCGGGCGGGGGTGAGGCGCAGCATAAAAGGGGACGACGGGGAAACTTAATTTCACCGGCAAAACTCTGCGTGGAAATCGTCTCATTTTATAGTTTTTGCAACCTATAAATTTTATATCCCCCCTCCCCCCTCCAACTCTACCGTCGCCACCACCTCTACCACCACCCCATCATCGTCCGCCGACATCGAATCCCGGAACGCGAAAAAAAGGAGAGAGAGAGAGAGAAAAAAAAAAAAGGAACACGAGACCGTGCAGCTGCATATTATATACGCGCCGTACACTCCCGCCGTTACCGCCGCCGTATCTTTATTGAAAACAGAAAACGGCACCCCCAGAAAAATGCGTGGCCCTCTCACTCGTAAACGGCTTTTGTACTTTATGATCGACACATAAAAACGACTTTATTACTAGCCTCCCCTCTTTATCTCAAACGCACGCGGCCGAAACTTTAGCGTTTATGAACGCCAAATCCGCGACAAAAACCTCTGCAAAGTCCGGCTGCGGTAACCCACTATATACTACGCCATCGTTTGTCGCGCGCGACACGTCATAGAATTCTCTCGAAAAGACAAAATAGATAATATTATTATGATTTTCACGTTTGTAGACATTATTGTTTTTTCCTCCCGCGTTTTCCATCAATGTAAACACGTAATTATTATTCGATTTCAATTATTTCCTAAACAAATATTATAATTTTCGTGTTGTCCAATACTCGAGATATCAGCTTTCAAATAAAACACGAATATTTATTAGTGATAAAGCTCATCGTATTTTATTTTAAAATATTATGATAAAAGATTTTTTTTTTTCATGTAACATTTACAGAATGCATCTTTATGCACAAATCCTATCAAAAAAAAAATGTTAAATTACCAAAAAAATAGTGATTGTATTAAAACAGTCGAAATTTCATGAAATTCATATATAAATTAAATGTTTTTTTATCCTAATTTAATATGCTAGAAATCTTATTTATTTTAAATTAGTAATAAGTAATATTACATTATGTAAATTAGGTAGTATAGTTATAAACAATATATTCAATAAATTTAATTCGTAGTAAAATTAAAAATATGTAAAATAATGGATGGATGCATATAGCTATAATTTTCTATTAACTAATGTACAGTATTTGCACACATTTTATTTAGTTATAAAACAATGTCTTTCCACGCGTCTTTTGTAAAATCATTCAAAACTTTCAACATCCGATGAAATTTGTGTTCTTACATTATGTATAAAACTAACAGATATTATATAATATTGTAACTTTTTAAACTTAATGTTAAGTTTACTAATTCGTATCCCGTGTGACTGAACTAATAAGTAAGAGTGTCTAATTTTCAACTATTAGATGAACATAACTTAAAGAATTTGATATTATTATTTAACAAGTATGGAAAAAATATCAAAAGATGTATTAATATAATAATAATGCTCAATACATTTTTAAATTTTTTAATATTTATGAACTAGTAAATATGAACTATAAAGCATTCATTATACGAATGATGAGGTACCTTTAAAATTATTACCCATTGTATTATGTGTGTAATTACATCACAAATATGGGACTATTGTATGACGTATATTACTGAAAATTATTATTTTATGGATATAAGATTTATTGATAAATTATAAACACCTATTATAATAACATGAACATAATTATATTTAATTATAGTACTGCAGGCATTAATAAAAGCGTGTAAATAAATTAAATTAAACACTATCATGTGCACGTATAACTGGTATTTGTAGATCATTTTATGACTTTTTATCTTGCACAAAGTAAAAAGAACACTTATAAAACGCCATAAACAACACCGCTTTTTATTTTTATAAAAGGGATTAAAGAAGGTCATTTCCCGTAATAACCAATGGAGGATAAAACGCTTCACCTATAGCTATTTACGTATCAGTTTGGTTATTCGACCAGAAAATTAAAATGTATTCTTTGGTTTATTTTATGAACCGTACTAAACCATATGGCTAAGAAATATCCAGTATCCACCGCTGTTCTGTTGTTTTTCATTTTTTTGATTTTTAACTATTTTAAATATCTGTGTAGTGTACTAAATTTATGGTTACTTATTATTTTTCCAAAATGCATTTTGGAACATCATCGAAAATACAAAAATGTTATAATGTTGTGTAATAATATATTAATGCTCATCGACCATTTTAGTTCGTGTTTACAAGTAAATAATTTACTAATATTATATTTATACGGCTATAAAATTAATTGTGTTATGTATTTAAGAGCGAAATTCGGTACTGACTCAGTGCGAACTGCAAATAAAATTCAAAAATCAATTGCATGTTTGCTTAAAAATAAAAGTAGATAGGTTCGATATTCAGTAAAATATAAATTAAAAATTATACTTAAAGTCGGAATCCAATAATATGGTACCCGTTATTTATCATTTACTTGATATGTATACAATATTTATGTTAAAGATTACATTGATACAATAAAAATTGTATATTTTAATTTTAGGTACCTATACAAAATTTTAATTTATCAATATTTTTCGAAATTATTTTTTTATTTATATATACACACCTAATATAGTCTTATAGTCAATAAGAAATAAATGCAAATAACAATACACCTTCTTATCATTGTAATAATTTTTAATATAATATTATTAATATTAATCAATGGGTTTAATATAATTAATAGCACCTACCCATATTATTTAATAGTAAATATATTATTGGGAACCTAACTACTTGTTTCGGCTGAAAAAAATCTTCAACACATTAAACAAAATAATTTAAAAAAGACGTATTTGAGTAATGAGAAAAATAACAACAATATAACAATACTCTTGGTTAGGTTCCATTTGCATATTAATATAAGACGGGTCGACGTCTGTTTTTAAACACGCTCACTATATTTTAAACACAGATAATACATAAATTTGGATTTTTTTTTTATTTTGTATAAAATTAAAAATACTAATAAATCAACACTTTTATAAAAAAAATATTACACTTATTCTGAGATTAATACTCAGTTATAGCAGAAAATATTTGCTTTGCGAATTTTTCCTATAAACTTCATTTATTTAAGGAATTTGTTTTTGAGAAAATAATGTTGACGTAAATGAAATTACTCGACAGCACTAACTAATAAAATTAATTTTATATATAAATATTTAATATATACATAAAAAAAAATACTGTTTTATAATCATTTGTCATTAAATTTTATTTAATTATAAAAAAGATGAATAAATAACAATAACACTAACTATAAAATTAAACAATTGTTATTTATTTATAATTTTATATAAAAAAAAAATAATAATCTTGGGCGAGTGAAAAAACTAAAAAAATACATTTTTTAATATAATACTCATTTACATATGCATATAATGATGTATTTAGACTAATTACACAGATATTTTTTGGGTTAAACAAATCAGACTAACCAAGTAATAATACAAATATTTCTATATTTCATATATGAATCACACTACGATGCACGAAGCGCTGTTAGGATAAGTCCCAAAAATATATTTTCAGCATAAACTGGGTTTATTTAATAAAACCTAGCATTTGTCATTTATTAGTAAAACTTACGTTTAATTAATGCTCAAAATTTGACAGTAAATTGGGCACTAAATAATTTTTCTATACACGATGAATGACGTAAGTAAAATACATTTAAAATTATAATTTATATTCATAAGATTTTAGATTTTCAACTAATAATTAAAAATTATTAATAGGGCACGTAAATCGTAAATATTTTTTACAAAATGTATAGGTAATTAACATAATTTCATATACGCATAAACTATTATAATCAATTCAAATTAATTTTCAAAATTGTATAACTGTATTTTGTGTGAGTTTATTTTGTTTTTTTGTTACCTAACTAAATACCAAGCTATAAAGGAAACCGTATTTTCAGAATGCTGATTAAGTCATTATGAAACAAAAATAGAAAAAATGGTAAGTTCAATTATTTTTTTTTTCTAATTAATAAAACATTTATATTTAAGTTGAGTTGCTTAAAAAAAAAAAAATCAAACAATTTTTAATAAAACTATTTAAACATAAAAATAAAAGAACTAAAATTATTAGTATGATAATAATATCATAACCCACATTTAATTTAATTTTGAAATAATGCTTTAATTTTTTTTTTTTTTTGTAATTAGTGTTATATTATACCTAATTATTATCAACAATATACAAATGAAATAAAAAATAAAAACGTACCACCAATTTGCTCTTGAGGCGTTGATAAAAACGACCATTAAAATTATTTGTCTTATTGTAAGCCACATATCCGTATTCAATTTTTCCACGCTAAAACTCGAAAGTATTTTGAATAATTTTAAATCAAAAATTATATTTAAATCCACCAAGCATGCACCACATAGTAATAGTTTTTAAATGAATCACAATTCGAACACATTATTATAAACGAATTATTTGCGGTCCACGAACAACGGAATGGAATAAGAGCGCAGTACAGAACCAGCAGACAATCTAAACCGACCACTTGGGGATGCTTCTGGCAACTGAAACCAAATCACTCGCGGCCATTCCCTTCAGTCAGCCCTCCGTCACGACGTGTAGACTGTATAGGTACAAGTTTATTACCAATTACATTAGAACAATCATACGAAAGGAACTTTCTGATAACGACTACAAGCATTGTTTATAAAAAATAAATTAGTATCCTCTTTATTCAACTAATTTATTATAATTATAATATTTTCAACAGAACAATTTAAAACAGCCATTTAATACACATTATTTTATAATATAGTACAAATGAAGTATAGATATTCTAATATTATATACACAACACCATATATGTTTACAGATATTTTTTTTAGATTCTGAGTGGACCGAAGAAGCTAGTGTTTATACTATAGTGTTAATTTTTTCTGTATACACTTTTTCGTATAGAAATATTTATCCGAAAATTTCGACCAGCATTTTTTGAATCAGAATTTTGCTCTAGATGGTATTTTTAAGAGATCATTTTTCAAAATTCTCAATAGTTTTTCTGAAATTGGGGAAAAAATTACCCAAAATTTGACAAAAAAAAAAAAAAATTAAAACTTTTTTTAATTTAAACTTTATGAAAATTTTAATATAGATAATTTATAATAGAAAAACAATTTTGATGAAAGAAAATTCTTTCTCACAAATTCTTTTTTCTTGTTCTCAGTTAATAGTGGTATATAAAACTGACTGGGTAGAAAATAATTTTTTTTTTATAATAATTATACACTATTATAGCTGTTTTAACTATTATATTATAATTGTATAATGAAATATAATATTAATCCATCAAATCCTACTCTAGATGCCAAGAATGTCAATGATGCAATGTATCTAGTCTTTTTATTTATTTTTATTTTTTTCATGGGGTAAGGTTGTGAGACGGGATGGTCCTAGCGGCCGATTAACCCAAGAAGAAGAAGAAGAATGGTCCTACATATTTTAGATTCTTGGTGATGTGAAGAAGCTAGTGTTTTTACTCTAATATTTATTTTTATTATTTTTTTTTTCATGTGAATATATTTCGTGTAGAAATAATTGTAAACAAGTTTCGACCAGCAACTTTTTTAAACAGAATTTGGCTCTATATGGTTCTTTAAACAACTAATTTTTTAAAATTTTCAATAGAATTTCCAAAATTTTGGAAAAACAACTCAAAATGTGACAAAAACACTAATAAAACTTTTTTCCCAAACTTTATGAATTTTAGTAATGTTTGTGTTTTTAAACGGGATCTTTTAACCTAGGGTTGGACTACCTTACCAAAACAGACGGGGAAATAATATTTTTACCAGCCCCAGCTTAACACTTAGACACAACAAATTTAAGTAAAGATAAGTCAGTAGGGTCGACGCGGAAAAAAATTCAGGGAAATAATAACGTTAATTGGTGTAGAGTGAAGAATGTATTGATTTTACAAATCTATGTATATATTTTTTTCTGTAAGTATAGACATTTTTTCAGGTAGAAATACTGATCGAAAAGATTCATCCAGTAAATTTTTAGATCATAAATTGCATCAATTTGGTATTTTTGGGTGGTCATTTTTTAAAACACTCAATAGCTTTTCTGATTGGGTCTTTTCTCAATTTTTAATCTTTTAAGAAAACTACCAGAAAATAGATAAAAAAGGCAAAGGTAAAATACTAAAATATACCATAATCTGAATTTTCATATTTGATTTTAATACATTACGATGTTACGTATGTCAACTATTGTTACGTTGCGTCAAGTACTCGAATATTGTGTGCTTGTGAATTTGCCAAATAATAAATATCCTTATAAAAATACTAAAAACAGTAATAAACTATTTGCATAACAAGTAAATTACATTACAAGTATATTAAAGTAAAATAAAGTAAAGTATAAGAAAGTAAAGTAAAGTAAAGCAAATATAAGAAAAGTATAGACAAGAAAGCCGGACATAATTCGCAACACGGGTATTTTTCGCTCTTCGGGTCAGATACCTGATGTTGGTGGGTGTATAAAATTTTAAAGAAACGATTTATAATATAAAGTATACAATAATAGTCTTCATTTTCAATATACTCACCAAGAGTATCTGATCCAAAAAGCGAAGATTACCCGTAGTGCAAAATATGTCCGGATTTCTCTTCTATACTTTAATTATCTTTACTTTACTTTACTTATCTTTGCTTTAATTTACTTCATTTTTTTTCTTTCTAGTAAATAAAAAAAAGGAAAAAAATTGAATGAGAAAAAAGTGTTTTCTATCCAAAATTTTTTTTCACATATTTTAAATTTTCTCGCGCCAAAATAATTCTCATATTATTGTCTATCTATGTTTAAATTTTTATAAAGTTTGGAGTAAAAAAAGATAGTTTCCGAATATTTTTTATCAAATTTTGGGTAGTTTTTCCCATATTTTGAGAAAACAATTAAGAATTTCGAAAAATAAGCGCTTGAAAAAACCATCTAAAGGCAAATCCGGTTTCAAAACATGCATGCCTTAATATTGGGCAAACGATATACATATTATAATCTATATATATATATAATACAAAAAATGGATAAACTGACTGAGGTATCAGCAAGGGCGTATCCAGCCCATCTTCCAAGGAAGGGCGAAATCTTAACTCACGTCAAACTTTTAAAAGTATAATTATTACGTCTTTAAACTGCAGTATTTACTAATTGTAAACAAAGTGGCAGTTAAAACTTTCCGCTCACTCACACCACAGATTTTACATGAATTCGATCGCGATCAACTTGGTCGACTTTTCTAGGAATTCATAAGTAGATTTAAATAATAATTTCCGA
The DNA here is from genome assembly GCA_025469315.1 of Stegophylla sp. TES_Ste_2020. Lineage (NCBI taxonomy): Eukaryota > Metazoa > Arthropoda > Insecta > Hemiptera > Aphididae > Stegophylla > Stegophylla sp. TES_Ste_2020. The sequence goes on along the minus strand of JAIPRM010000803.1, from coordinate 24,138 downwards.
GTTTTATTTGTCAAATTTTAGGTAATTTCCCCTAAAAAAAAAATTGTAGAATTGAAAAATTCAAAAAATGACCTATTTAAAGTACCAACTAGAGGCAAATACGGTTTCAAAAAATTGCAGATCGAAACTTTTGGATGAGTGTATCCATACGAAAAAATGTGTGCTTCGCTCGTCGGGGTGTTCTTCGCACGTCGGGTGGGATACTCTTGAAGGGTGTATTGAATTTTAAAGAAATGATAATCATTTCCTTCAATTAAACGATTCTGAACGAAGGACGTTAATAATATAAAAATCGTGTACATTTTCACGCATGCTCCACAATAAACACGACAAGCGTTGTAAAAATGTTTTATAGAGTGAGTGAAATTCGTAAATCACTAACGTGACGTTTTATATGCACCCAAATTATATATTATATGCCTAAATATAAAAATATATATATATATATATATATATAAATATATCCAAGGCTAGGTAGTAAAATAAATAAAATAATTTTCTAGGTGAATATTATATTATTATATACCCAGAAATTGAATAGTATGTAACTATGTATTAATAAATATGTAAAACACGAATTACTCTGTAAACACAATAGCCATAGTCTATAAATAATAAAAACAATTATATTAGGGAAACATGGTTCCGGGATAACAATATGCATTAGCGATGGACTGGTGGTCTCGTTGCGCAGTATATATATCGTATATAATAGCGTCGAAAAATACAAAAAGATAAGATAAGCGAAAAACATTACTATAATAATAATAGGTACCTTTGTCCTTAAACTTTCTTCGATTTTTTTTCAGTCAAACCCTCGTACAATGTTTAATTTTTGTTCGCTCAAAATTTTATTACACCAAAATATTCGCAATAAAATTCTCTATTTAGGCACCAAGTTTCAAAAAAATCGGTTCAGCCAATTTTCTTTTATGTACGTTAAGTGTGTAATTTTAGGTAAAACTAACGAATTTCGTTGAGATTCTAACTTCAAACGATTATAATAAAGAAAAAAGTAAAATAAAGTAAAGTATAGACAAGAAAGCCGTATATATTTCGCACCTCGAATATTCTTCGCTCTTCGGGTCAGATACTCTTGAAGGTGTGTATAATTTTAAAAAAACGACAAATCATTTCTTCAATAAGACTATTCTAAACGAAAAAAGTTATCAATATAAAGAAAAATAATAGTTGCCATTTTCAACACACTTACCAAGAGTATCTGATCCGAAGAATGAAGAATATCCATGATACGAAGTACGTTCGGCTTTCTTGCCTTTACTTTACTTTGCTTTACTTTTTTTATCTAATAAATAAAGGAAAAAATATTCTACAAGAAAAAAAATGTTAGAAAAATGTCTAAAATTTTTTTTTCACATTTTCAAATTTTTCTTACGCCAAAATCTTTCTTATTTATTGTCTATCAATGTTTAAATTGTCATAAAGTTTTGATCAAAAAATTATGGTTTTCGAGTCTTTTTTGTCAAATTTTGGGTAGTTTTTCCAAAAAAAATTGAAGAGTTGAGAAAGTACCACGGGTTGGAAACCTCTGATTTTGAGCACGAATATTACTGAAAATAAAAAAGGTAACTCTTAAAATCCTTAAAATCATCTCTTAAGATGCGTATACATCTAGAGACAATTAGGCAAACCATACCTGAAGTCCTGAAATATAAAAACCGATAAAAAAAAAAAAGTTCTAATTGACACAAAAAAAACTGCACACGGGTGAAGCAAATTAGACACAGCCCATACCTATGGTCATTAGGTATAGAAACTTGAAATTTTGAACAAAGGTTCCTTATACAACGTAGAAGAGTACCAGGAAAGTGTTTTTCAAAATTCAACCCCTAAAGTGTTTTTTTAAATTTATCCTTCAAATTCATAAAATAAGATTTTATGTACACCATACAAGCGCGATTATCTGTTTTTTTAGTAAATCAGTAAGATAATTAAATGGGAAACACACTGGGTTTACGCCGTTCACTGATTTGATCTAGGAAACTGAAATTTTAGAAGAACATTTTTTTAGGTCCTATACTAAAATATCAACCAATAGCACCAAAAATATAAACACTAATTAGCATACTACTTGCAGGCATCCAAACTAATTGCGACTTGCACTCATGTGTGTCCCATTGTGAAACATGTTTTATTTTACACATTCTCATTTATGAGTTGTATTTTAATTTATTTTATTGTTGAGTTTTTTAAATTCTGACCTGTGCAAAGAAGCTTATTATTACAATGATGTTTATTTTTTTATTTTTTCTGTCAACACTTTTTCGTATGGATCTACTTGTCCAAAAGTCTCATTCAGTAACTTTTTGAAACCGGATTTACCTCAAGTTGGTAGTCAGAAAGGTATTTTTTGAATTTCTCAATTCTTCAATTTTTTTTTTTATCAAAAAAAAAAGCTACCCAAAATTTGACTAAAAAAGACCATCATTTTTTGATCCAAATTTTATGAAAATTTAAACATAGATAGACAATAATATGAGAAACACTTTGGCATAAGAAAATTTTGAAAATGTGAAAAAAATTTTAAACATTATTCTAACATTTTTTATCATTTAATTTTTTGGTACTTGTTTGTTATCGCCCCGCCAGTACACCGTATAAAATTTATCGCCCCGCCACTCTTGTTTGTTATCGCCCCTCCAGTACATCGCATAAAATGTATCACTATTGCTAATCGTTAGTGATCTATTTTAGAAAATGATAAAATGTAGTTTTATCATTTTTATGATATAGGACATTTAGTTCGTTGCTGGCTTTCAGAATCGTCAGATTGTTGGAAAGCTTACAATAATTTGCAGCGAGTGGGGTTCAAACATAATACTGTAAACCACACCTACAATTTTGTCGATCCGGACACAGGGGCTCACACCCAAAATATTGAGAGGTTGTGGGGTTCTGCCAAATGGGGCAATAAAAAGCGTCGTGGAACTCACAGAAATTTTCTAGAATCATATTTGGCAGAGTTTATGTGGAGAATATGTCTCGGAGAACAAGACGCATTTGAAACTATCCTCAAAGATATTTCCGAATTCTGGCCTCCATTATAACTTTATATTCATATATTTTATACATATTTTACTAAACTATTAAAATAAAATAATATACATTGAAATATTTTTTTTTATTTATGGAGGGGCGATAACAAACAAGAGTGGCGGGGCGATAAATTTTATACAGTGTACTGGCGGGGCAATAACAAACAAGTACCAATTTTTTTTTCCTTTATTTATTAGTTTTAAAAAAGTAAAGTAAAGAAAAGTCCGTAAAGTAAGTAAAGAAAACCAGATATACTTCGCACCACGGATATTCTTCCGTTCTTCGGGTCAGATACTCTTGGTGGGTGTGTTGAAAATGACAACTATTAAATTGTTCTTTATATTATTATCAATAATTAATATTAATATCGTATAATATTATTAATTAATATTATAACATCGAGTCGATCAGACCAAGTCTAGGAGAGGGATGAGGCAGGTGAAGAAAATCGTAAAGTTCGTCAAAAAAAATACATATTGATTTCCAAATTCTAAAAACCAAAAATTACACACGTTAACGTACATAAAATAAAATTAACCAATTCAATCTAGGTGGAGAATTTTGTTGTAAATATTTTGGTGAAATAAAATTTTTACAGACGAATAAGCAAACATTTGACAAAGATTTTACTGAAAAAAGTAGAACTCTTACTCGAAGAAAGTATGGATAAATTGTATGGTATATTTCTATTTTACTAACATCCTAAAAGGTTGGTAATGTTTTTTCACCATTTTCAGTATTTTTCAACAATCAAAACGATGGTGTGAACTCGCGCATCAATAATTTTTTGATTGTTTTATATTTGAAAATTCAATATTTTCAGTATTATTTTAAATATCTACTATTTTAACGGTTTTCAATGCTGTTCTTGTGGTCCATTGGTTAAGGCATCAAGTTTGAATGTAACAGTACCGGGATTAAATTTTACTCGGTAAACTAAATATTCTGCTCTTTTTTCAACCAGAGACGATAAACACTAGTACTAATATGTTGTAGTGAATTAATATTGATTTACGCTAGTTAGAGCCGCTTTATTATGATGTTTATATGTTTTAGATTCTGAACGAAGTGAAAAAGAAGCTAGTGCTTTACTATGGTGTTTATTTTATTTTTTTTAATTTCCTAATTCTTCAATTTTTTTTTTTTTTTGGGGGGGGGACTACTCAAAATTTGACAAAAAAGACTAAAAATTGTTAATTAAATATAATTTATCAAAAGAAAATTTAAATATAGATAGACAATAATATGATTTGAATAGTAATTTTTGGTTTTCTATTCTTATCTGCCTTGATAATGTGATATTATAGCAACTTTAGGCCAGCACATTTCTGATAAACATTGATCCAGTTAATTATTATACATAAAAAATAATTATAACATATTGAGTTATACACTTTAGAGTTTAGATAATAGATATCAACATACTCAAATATTCAATACTCTTAGATCACTAGTATTGTTTTAAAACGTTCTATTCACCTTTCGGATTTATTATTGATTGCCAACTAATGTTCCGTTTAATTTATTGGTTGTGTATCTTTATACAACAAACTTTGTATCTTATAAAATGCCACCCCAGTTTCCTTGAATGTTTCCGCCCTAAGTCAATCGTCTAACCCACTTGAGCCCTAGTGACAGACCTACACATAGTAGTACTTACATGGTCCTTAACATGGCCTTCCATAATGCTAAAATTAAAAAATTTTAAGTGGCTAGAACTTTTTTACCAAATATAACATAATTCACATTGTATATTCGTAATCAGCAGGGCTCATAACTTGTAGCATTTGGATATTTTTTTTTTTTAAGAGAGGTTCTAAGAATACCTATGTGAGATAACTAAGAAGCTAAATACAAAATTGTATATTGCATACTTTTGGATGTTTCGAAGTATAAGCTTTTTCTCAGAGCACTTATTCTTACGGAAATACTTGTCCAAAAGTCTCAACCAGCAACTTTTTGAAACCAGATTTTCCCCTAAATGGTACTTTTAAGAGGTCATTTCTTTAATTTCTTAATTTTATTTAAAGAAAAACTTCACAAAATTTAACAAAAAAAACTCTGAAACCATCATTTTCGGTAATGGGGTTATAAGCCCTAGTAATCAGCATTAATGGTGTAATCAATAAAATATTATAAAAAATCAAATGTCCCAATAAAGTAGAAAAGTTTTTAAAACTTTATGTAATCAATTGATGAATATCAAAAACTACAGATTGATTTAAGCAAATTTTTCCTATGGTGCCAAATTAATAACTAGACAATAAATAATAATTGTTCTCCAATAACTTTTACTTATTGAAAGAAAAATTTTATTCAATTAATTTTTGTTATTTTATATTAACCATTTTTTTCACAAAAAAAAATAAAATATACATTTTTTAATAATACATAAATGACAATATAATATTTTCTTATAATGAACAGTAAGTATACAGTTATTAATTCATATACTTATTCATCGTCATGCAGAAGCTTTTTTTTTAATAATAATAATATATTTTGCAGTTTATACCAACCAAGACCCTATTTTTTTGTCACTCTGATAAACAAAATCATTTCTGAAAAAACAAAGTAGTATTTTAATAGTTATAATCATAATATTATACTTGTAGGCTAATCATTAAAAAATAATACTAACTTATAAAAATTGCAACCATAGCAACAGCTAAAACCCATATCCAACACCTCCAAGTGCTTTTTCTCACAAATTCCATTAATCTGAGTTCTTCTCGTTTTAAATTTTCTAAATTAGAATCCATACCTTTTGATGATTTTTCTAAAATCTAATAAAAAATTAAATAATCATACATATATATATATTTACATAATAGTATTACTTCAATATCTTTTTTAATTATTCTTCCAGCTAGTTCAGAATGTTCTCGTAAGCTATGAGTAATAGCCGTTAGTTCTTCCGCAATGGATTCTTGTTTATTTTGATGATGCCTCAATAATTCATCTAAATTATCAGTACTCTCTATATCAGGTTGCTTAGATGATCTAAATTCATTGCTATCATCTAAATACCATGAAATGTTATAAACACTTTACATATCATGAAAATTGAATAATTTTACTTCCAAGTAGTTCATCTCTCAACTGTTTAGTATATGTAACCTTGTACTTATGTTTGATATTTTTCGAACGACTATTAGTCACTTGTACAGGTTCCAACATTTCTAAAGCTACTAATTTTTCTTCAGGATTTTCCTTTAACATAATTATGTAGAAATAAAAAATTGTATTACATCTTTATTCTATTTAATCATAATTAGAATAATGCATTACAATTTCTTTAGTGTTCAAAAATCCTTTAAGAAACTGCATTCTTTTCATATACTGTTTAAGAGTATCAGTGCCAGGATCACTAAAAGTAATAGAAAAATAAATTTTATAAAATTATTTAAATACATATTTACAATAGGAGATCATATTTTTTTTATATTAATTATAATTCACAACCATGAGTATAATAAACATTTAATTGATAACTGCTAGTTTTGGCACTACAGCAATGGTTAAAAAACACAAAACTTTTACATTTTATATTTTTCTTATTTCTTGATTTATATTTTATTTTATGTAATGTTTTGTTAGTTATAGTTTTTTTTTTTTTTTTGTGAGATTTTTTACCAATTTATTTTTATATGTAACCTGAATATGGCTAAGTATTTAAACTAGTAGTTACCAAGTAAATGCTTATACTCATATTTATGAATTATATTTAATATAAATATAATATTTTTATATTAAAATATTTACAGATTAGGTACCTATACTTATACTATTAGCCAATAGGTATATTTCATTCACTTTACCTTTTTTTTTCTAATTCGGCAATCATCTCACTGACAGCTTCTATATACTAAAATAAATAATTAATTATATTAATAAAAAGCCTGACATACTTCACACCATGGGTATTCTTTGCTCCATGAGTGGAATGTATTGAATTTTAAAGAGATTATAAATCATTTCATGAATAAAAAAATTCTGAGTGGAGCTTCAGTTAATACACAACAATAATAACCAGTGGCATACACAAGGGTAGGTTTTGGAGATTAAGACACTCTCCTTGAGCCTTATTATATCTTATTATTACAAAAATTAGGGGAAAATTATTATTTTTAATACCGTAAAAATATCAATGTAATTAAGATTAATTTTTATGTTCAAAAAATACACTACTTCATCATGACTATCATTCATCCAAGAAGGTACCTACCAAAATATGTAGATAGGTAAGTAATTATAAAGTACATATAAAATTACAAGGTAAACAGAATAACAAATATTTCCATTAAATTTAATCTGTTTATAAATTGTTTGTAAATAAGTACCCTATATTTTTAACTTTTTTATGAAGTTTAAAATAGTTAATTTTGGTACTAAAATATGAACATATTGTGTTAAATTACATGATACTTAATTGATACATAGTCTTATTTTTCAAAATAACAAATTACCATATCACACAAACAAGTCACTAAGTTTATTATTACAAAATATGTTCCCTAGAAGCACTGGATAGATATTGAATTTTAAACTCGAGTTGATTTATAACTATAAACCATACTCTTTTTCATTACTTTCATTCATCCTTTTTAAGCCAAAAGTTTTTTAATTGATTTATAAATTAATGTATTAAGCTTTGAAAAATTGCTAGATAAATATACCTTGCTTAAGCGCCAATCATCAGATGAATTATTTTGAGCCATATCTTCACACACCAACAAGAGTCTTTTGACATCTATTTCTAATCTGGTAAAACTCATTCTCCTGTAAATTTATTAAATATATCTCCTAGCAATAGAATCAGTTACTGAGCTCGAAATACAATTAAAAATTTTGGTATATAAGATGCAATAACTACTTTAGATTTATTTTAAATATGAAGACTGTAATAATAGTTATCATTTATAATTATTGCTTATCATCAAACACGAACTTTAAAGAATCAACAGTCTGCTGGTTTAATCGTAGAAGTCCACGATTAAAAATAGTATACTGGTTACCACGAATATTTTATCATGATTGTTAATTATTATAATTCACGTAGAATATAATATATTCTAAGATATTATAATATAATTATACTTCGTGGATAGGATAAGATAATTATTTAAATATATTCTGTGTCACCTGCTGCTATCCATCATAGATAATAAAATAATAATATTATCAATGATCCATTCATTCATTATCTATGGAGATTGTATCCGTTATCACTTGAATTTTGGTAATTATATTCAAATTTCTAAAACCATGCGTCCGACTCTGTGCTCTGTACCTACGTCATACAATGCATGACAAAATAAACGGGAAAAAAATATTTTGTCATGATTCAATACATTTGCACAGACCACAGTTATAACTAATAACTAATGGTTGTGCATTTTTATCTTTTCAATTAAATCGAGTACAGTAAACAAAATTATGGATTTATGAAACAAGTGCTTATTTTTATTTCTTTTATTGCATGTAACTAAACAAGTGATAGAATATATTGTAAATATATAAATTTTTAAATCATATAAGTGTACTACCTAATCCTAATATTACACAATATAAATAATGAACGACCTAAGTAAAATGGATTTAGTGAAATATTTTGACGACGAACGGAAGACTCTTCCGGTTACGCTCCAAAAAGATAAACTCTGCAGCTTGATTAAGAAATATGAAACATTAATCATTATAGGAGAAACAGGAAGTGGAAAGACGACTCAAATTCCACAAATCGTTTATGAGAACATATTACGTCCAGATGAAGATGTAGTAGTCACACAGCCTAGACGTGTGGCAGCAATATCATTAGCTGAACGTGTGTCATTTGAAGTGAATACCGAAATCGGGGACCTGGTTGGCTACAGAGTTAGGTTTATCGATAAAACTAGTCTCTTCACTAAAATCAAATTTATGACTGATGGTATGTTATTGCGTACAGCCATATTGGAAAAGAGTTTATCGGCGTATGGATGTGTGATTCTAGACGAAGCTCATGAACGTACAGTGAATACGGATTTGCTCTTTGGCATTGTAAAAAAAGTTCAACGTATCCGTAAAAACAGTTCCAACCCTCTTAAAGTAATTGTCATGTCGGCTACTATGAATGCTGATTTGTTTGCCGATTATTTTGGCAATGCACAGATTGTATATTTACAAGGTAGGCTTCATAACATCAATATTTTCCATGCAAAGAAAAATGTCGAAGATTATTTTCACGATACTTTTGTGACCATATTTCAATTACACAAAGAAGCACCAGAACGCCACGACTTTTTAGTTTTTCTAACCGGTCAAGAGGAAATTGAAAGCATGGCCCTTGCTATTGAACACATTAATCAAGATCCTGCTCTAAGAAATTATCCTGTAATAAAAGTGCGTACACTGTATGCTTCTTTACCTACTAATGAACAACTTAAAGTTTTTATGCCATTGGACCCTAATGAGTTTGCTAGAAAAATTATATTAAGTACTAATATTGCTGAAACATCAGTTACTTTGACTGGTATTAAGTATGTTATTGATTGTGGTAAAGTTAAAGTCAGATGTTTCCATCCAGAAACCTCAATGGACGCACTCAAAATAGAAAACATCTCTCAAGCTCAAGCTGAACAAAGAGCCGGTCGTGCTGGCCGTGAATCCGATGGATTTTGTTATAGAATTTATTCTAAACAGCAATATGATCAAATGTCCATAGATCCTGTACCAGAAATCCAGAGGTGTAATTTGGGTAATGTAGTGTTACAAATTTTATCCATGAACATGGATCCCTTCAAATTTGATTTTATTAACAAGCCGTCTACAGATGCAATTAACCAAGCTTATAATATGTTAGGAAATTTGGGTGCTACCAAAAGTAATATTTTGACTGAAATAGGTCATAAAATGACTAAATTTCCTCTAGATCCGAGATACTCGAAAATAATATTGTCCTCAGTAAATTATGGTTGTATGGAAGATATTGTAAATATTGTCTCTATATTGTCAACAGATTCGATTTTTATATCTAGTCTTTCGGAAAAAAAAAAGAAACAAGCTGAGGAAGCTCACACAAAATTCAAGTCTTCACTGAGTGATCATATTATGCTATTGAAAACCTTCCGTTCATACAGAAAAGTAAGAAAAGAGTCAAAGTCCAGTTGGTGTGACGATAATTTCCTAAATTTCCGTAATTTAGAGTATGCCGATCGTGCTCGTGAACAGTTAATCGACATCTGTAAGTATTTACACTTACCGATTGGTCAATCATGTGGAGACAATTTCGATCCAATCAGAAAATGTTTGTTAACTGGATTTTTTGAAAATCTAGCATATATCACACAAGAAAAAAAATATGTGACAGTGAATGCTAAAAAAGAATGTAAAATTCACCCGACTTCAACATTGTTTCATTCTTATCCTCATTGTGTGTTATACACCGAAATTATAGAGACTACTCAACCATATATGAGGTATGTGACAGTGATTGATAAAGAGTGGTTGCTTGACACAGTTCCTAATTTTGATCAACGCCATAACTTCCAAGTTTTGATGAATAGCGAGCTATAACATTATACATAAGTTTAGAAATAATTCTAAAATCATGTTCAAACATAAATATTTAAGTATAATAAATAATGTTAATATTTATACTTACAAAAATTGTTAAATCTGTAATTACAAAATTTGATTTTAAAATTATGTTTTTATTTTTAATGATTATTAAATATATTTCATATTATGTACCTATTCTTCACTCTTTGGGTAAGACTTGGTGCATATATTAAATTTTAAAGAAACGATAATAATTTCTTCAATAAAATGATTCTGAGTGTAACATCATTTTATTCAAGACAAGTTTACTTAAAAATAATAAAGTTTATTATTATAAACAAAAAAAAAAAAGTTTCCTTGCCCAGTAACTATACTCTATTATTAGCTGGGAAAAAAATGTTTGATGAGAAAAAAGTTCTTTCTCAAAAATATTTTTCATATTATTTTTTATCTGTGAATTTTCATAAAGTTTGGAATTAAAAAAAATTTTGAAAAGCGTTTTTATCATATTTTGGGTAGTTTCCCAAATTTTTGAGAAACAATTGAACATTTTGAAAAATAACTTCCCATTAGTACCTTCTTAAGTAAAATTCTGATTCAAAAAGTTACTTGCTGATCAAAATTTTTGAGTAAGTATTTCTATACAAAATTATGTACAAATTAAGTTTAGCTGATCCATGATTTCTCTGGATATTCTCAAGAAAATAGGAACTTGCATAAATTAACTCTGAATTGTCATTTATAATAGGTGCAGTATTCTCATAGTGATGAAGTTCATCCTGACAAAAATTATGCTTCTGAAGGCAGGCGTGAAGTTAAAATATCCAACATGGAATATGAATCATCTTTCTAAAACTGTATAATATACAGTTCATAACCATTAATTTAAAATGTATTTATACTTACAAGTTTATTGTAAAGTAAAATAATATTATGACATCAATATATTCCTTTAAATCCAATAGGCTTAGAATGAATTACTTATAGTAATAATTAAAAATATGACTATAACTTAAGATCATTTTCACTCAAATTTTACAATATATTCTAAGATATCACAAATAGCTAAATATAACCTATTCTCAGAAAAGAAAAATATTGCTGTGTATTCCAAGCTGAACAAATGATCATACATAATTTATACTATCATAAAACTACATTAGATCAACAACCTATTATCAGGTATAGAACAAAATAGAAAACTAGTTGTGTTTTTAGGTCTACAAACAGTATAATACAATTAATTCAGGAAGCAAAAACAATAAATTTATATTTTGAATGGATATTCTTCTATATCATAATTTTCTTCCTCTTCAGAATGTAATGATTCTTCTTTTTCATACATTTCTTTCTCAATTGATTTACTTCTCCTTCTAAAAGCTTTAATTTCTTGAATTTTTCTTTTTTTTATGAAATCTGTGAATGACAAATATTGAGGTTTTTCAATACATTCAGTTTCAATTTTCTGTACGGTAATATTCGATTGACGGTGGATAGCTTTTGACTTTTGAATGACCGCGTTTAACTAAAAAAAAAAATAAATTAAATACTTCTAATATTTTATAATGTTATAGAAGCAAACATAATAAAATCGCAAATGTCTTAGATTTTTGGAAATATTAAATGTTTATGAATCAAGTAATAGTTTATTTTTTTATTAATTTTTTCAACAATTGTGTACAATGTATAGGATTTACATAAATTTAGACTATTGTTGATCATCTCCAAGCCATGGCTGTGCGGAGGTGAAAGTTCTTTACAATTATGAATTAGCTTTTATAAAGATAACAAATGGATATTGATAATTATTTCAGTTAAATAATAAGTATTAAGTAGTAAATTATATAATGGGTATGATGTAAAAATACAATGAATAAACATTGTGATTACAATTCATTAAATAAAGTTAAAATAATAAAATTCTTAAAATGGCTATAAAAGTTCTTAAGATTTAATTTATATTTAACACAGAATTTAACAAATATATAAAAAGGTAACGACTGAGCTAGTTTTATTCTTAGTTTAGGAATAATTATATTAAAATTATGTTTGAATCGAGTATTATGATCGTGATTTGATAACATGAGATAGTATTCTTATACATAATTATACATTAATGTACATACATATAGCAAGTATAGAGAAGGACAAATAAGTATACATTATTCTTTATATAAATTGGCAGTAAAGTCTTGACTTATTAAATGAGTATTTTATTAATGAGTTTAATGTTGTTTTTAATGTGGTGTATTATAAGCAGACCCCCAAAAGGAAATTCCATAAGATACTATAGATTGAACTAGTGCTTTATATATTATAATTTTATTATTATCACATAATATATTTTTAAGTGTCTTAAAAATGAAATTTCTAAAGTTATTTACTAATTTATTAATGTGAACATATCATTTCAGTTGATTATCAATAATCAGACCAAAATACCTATGGTCTGTCCAGCGAGAGAACGCGCTGTGCCGCTCCTGTGCATGTAGACTAACAACCGAGCGAGTGCTGACGCCCCATTTCCCCCTCTCTCTCGGCCTGCCAAAGTTAGCCGATCGATCCGTCTCGGACACGTGGACACGTACAGCCGGTCGCCGAAGCTCGCTGTCGGTCGGTGGGCCGTCGTGGTGGTGGCACACCGGGCTGGGTATGCGCGGGGGGGATACGTGAATACGGACCAATTTTGGTAGGCGCGCGGCGCGTTCTCTCGCTGGACAGACTGTAGTTGAATTTGATTTTTTTATGATTGGGTAGCTATAATTATTAGTATCTTGACTGCATAAATGGTTATGCAATACAAGTTGATCTATCTCTGATATATAATTATTTTGTATTTTAAAGGAAGAAATGTAGATTTATTAAAATTGATTTGAAGTAAGTTATTGTCTAACCAGGATTTGATTTCTTTCATACTTGTATTTTAATTTTATATTCAAGATCGATTATCACTTTTAAATAAAACAGTTGTATTGTCTGCAAAACATAAGATTTCTCCCTTAATATTTATGTTTAGCAATCCATTTATAAAAATATTAAAAAGCAAGGGACCTAAAATTGTTCCTTGGAGTACAGAATATTTAAAAAGTAATAACGTTATTGATTTTGACTTTTTGATACCTATTTGTGAAATATGACTTGAATAATTTTAATACAACACTTTTCATTCCACAGTATTCGAGTTTTTTGGGTAAAACATTGTGATCAATAGAATCAAAAGCCTTTTTAAGGTCTAAAAATACGCCGATGACTTGTTCATAGTATATAGTAAGTTAAAAATATAACAGTTTTAAAATTTAAGTTTTAAATTTCTTACTCTAGTCATTATTGCACTATGATCAAGACCCATTACATCCATTTGCATTTCAGGAATCGTATCTTCTTCTTCTAGATTTTCTTTGTCTTCTAGTTCTTTTATTTTTCCCTGTAATTAATTTAAAATATTATAGATCTTTATATGTGCTAAAATTAAAAATATTTTAATCACTAAGTCATTACTTGAATCACTGGATCAATACTGGTAAACACTGTAGGGTGATTATTCAGTAATGTAGGACTAGTTGGTATGAAATCCTCACCAAAATCTGCTTCATTCAACAATCTATCAACTACAGCTATGTTTGCATAAGTCTTGTCTTAAAAGATAATTATCAATTAGATATAAGAACATTTTCTGTACTCAGACTAATAAGATGTTATTTGAAACATAGTATTCAACAAAAGACTATTTTTATGCTAATATTTTTCAATAACCATAATATGTATACATAACTGAGTAATTTGACTTCAAATTTAATCCAAACACTAAATATTTCAAAAATGTAGAAGTAAAAAGTGATATTTTACCTTCCAGACTAAAATATCTAGGGAAGCAATTGACATCTTTCAAATATTATAACTATACCCATACCAATTCCAATTTATTACTTACTGACAACTATTATATATCTTTAGCTTTATGAACTTGTGTTATAGTGTTTATTGTAAAAATTACTCTATATTTCACAAAATTTGAAATTTTAGGTTTATATAAGTTTAGTTTTACATAAATTTTCTATATTAACATTTTTATAAAAATCATCTGGAAATTCTGGTTAATCACAGTAAAATTTACTTTAACCTTAAGCCTAATAATTTCAGAGCTCTAGTCGCCTAGTTAATTCAGATCTAAGGCATAATAATAAAAATTACTGAAATTTAACCTTCCCCCATACACGCACACAAAATTGTTTTAACTTTACCAGCAAGTATCAAATTTTTAAATATTTAATGATTTATCTATTATCACCTTTGACAAACTGTATTTTAGGAACTTCCCCCATAATTCTCAACGAAGACAACTCGTGTCTTAATGGACCACTTATACTTTGTAATAATGCATCTAATACAGAATCGTTTTCAGATTTTCTTGCCATCCAGTACACATTGACTGATCGATAATCTCCTGATATAGAAACCTGAAGTTAAAATTAAAAGAAAAAAAAACTAAAATCAATTCTAGTATCAGATAATCAATAAAATTAATGGTTTTTTACCTTTGATATTTCTAAACCATATCCGATGAGCTTATTGGAGCTTTCACCAGTTGCCATTAAATCAGTTATATTTTTCATTATTAATTTATTTAAAACATTTACACGTTTGCTAGACTGACGTCCCCCATTGTTTTTAGTCGTTAGCTTCATAATCTCTTCAAATGTAGGATTGGCCCCAACATTTGACTTATACCAAACCTTTCTAAGACCGAAAACACAAGTAGTTATTAATTTAAACGTATTTTCCTTTCAAGACATTAATTATTTTTACTTACTTAGCTTTTTTACTCAGACCCATTACTTTATTCATCATTTTACCATCTAATGATGACGCGTAGCATTTACTTATCAATTGAGAATTAGGCAAAACATTTCTAAAAAACAAACACGATACTAAATGGGCTTTACAGTACATTTTAGGAATTTCAGCGAAATCTATAAAAGAAAATCTGGTAAATTATTGGTGAATTTAATATTTAAAATTATTTTTTTTATTCTTGCGATTTCAAAAATCATGTCATCAGTAAATCAAAAAATTCATTAATTTTTTGGCATACTTTTATAAAAATAATATTACCAAATGACAAACACCAAGGTGGATTGATGTTATAAAAAAATCCACCTTGATTATTAAAAAACAATAAAAATTATTTATAGTACTGGTCTATCTACCAAGTTTTTATCATTTTCAGACAAGTGCTGATTGCTGATTTGAGATCTCATTTTATCTGTTTAATACCCGCATGGATGTTATGGGTCATTTAATAAAATGGACCGCGCATAGAGATAGCAGCCGATACATGAAGGAAAGATATGTGCGAGAGAGAAAGAGCTATGTTGGTTTTACCAAAGACGATATAAGTAAAATACTCTTTTGAATATGTTATTTACACACCAAATTGATAAGTAGTATCACTAGTATCCTATAAATTCAAAATTCAAATAATAAATTAGTTTTTGTCACAAATATAATACATAAAACTTAACTTGTATTGATGTGGTTTTTGTAGTCTATAATAAATAATAGAGTAATCAGATTGAAAAATAAATAAATTTTATAGGTATTACCATATTATATAAATTTATTATTTTGAATGTTCATGACAAAATAATTAGTCATGTTTAATAATATAGTATTTTTATATAGGACACCTTCTGTTTTTCGTCAATTTTGGTACTACACACTTTGCCTTATAAATTTTTTTTTTAAGAAAACTATCTACTCATTTTAAGTACCATCAAGAGTGTTTTAATGCAGTCAATACATATTTTTTTCGTCTGTCACAGTATTTAACTGCTCATTTAGAAACTAAATTATATATATAAACAAAGTATTCATATTCTTACTGTTCATCATTCACTGATTCCAAATGTATAATAATATTACTAAACATTCTTGATTTAATAAAAGTAAAAAATTCAATTTATTATTTCAAAATACCTATTTTACTTGTAATGCAAGTTGTACTACAGATGATCCAACCGCTCGTTGGATCAGATACTCTTGGGAGGTGTGAAGAATTTTAAAGAAACTATAAATCATTTCTTCAATAAGACGATTCTGAACAAAGGAAGTTAATAGTATAAAGAACAATAATAGTTATCATTTTCAACACACTCGCCAAGAGTACCTATCTGACCCGAAGAGCGAAGTATGTCTGTCCGACTTTCTTATCAATACTTTACTTTTTTTTTATCTAATAAATAGAGAAAAGGAAAAAATAATTTATGAGAAAAAAAAGGGTTAGAAAAACGTTCACACCAAAACGCTGTATTTAGATTTTAGATAAACAGCACTGCTACTCGATGGTTTTACTGTTAACTGCTGTTGGTCACCGTTGTCACTGCAGTAGATTAATGCAATGGATTCACGGCGATGCCGTTGGCGTTTCTGTTACCATTGAACCCGACGGTGAAAAACCATTATTCTTTTTTTGTCTTCTAAATTTTAAATATAAGTATTGTACCTAATCATCATAATTATATGTAAATATTAATCTGCGATGTAATAATTTGTGCATTATATAATACGTTTACAATAAAATTAAATATAAATAATACTACAATTTTTTTTTTCTTTTGGTGGCCCCCGGTATGTTTATAAAAATGTAAATTGGCCCGCCAACTACAAAAGGTTGGACCACCCTGGTCTACACCGTGGGCTTTTTTGGTTTTCATCGTCTTAAGAACTTGGTTGAATTCTTTTCTTAAGTTTGGAGTACCCATTATATCTGGATTACTTTCATTATCTATGCTTGTTATTTCTTTGCCTTGATACAAATCCTCAAGATAACCTATCTACTAGCAATGTCTTTCTTGTCTATTAGTAAATTTCTGTTATGTCTTATTTTGTTGTTAGCTTTTGTTTTACCACTGACAGATTTCTTTAAAGTATTGAACACTTGGTCCATTTTATTCCCTTTTAGTAATAGTTCTACTTAATGACATCTGCCTTGCAGACATTTCTTTCTTGCTTATTTTGTTTTCAAGTTCACTATATTTTGTTATTTCCTAATTGTCCTTGGAATTTTTGTACTTTCTTCTTTCTTCAATATATCTTTTCATCTTTTCATCTTCTCGATTTTCAAGTAAGAAACGGGCCACATATTATTTGATACAAATGGAAAATTATGAAATAAAGTACAATAATTATAATTTATAATTGGGTATATTTTTTTATATCTACCATTTTAAGTCTCCAATAAATGATGCAACACATCTGTTTTCCCATTGAATAATTTAACATGTTTTTCTTTACAATTTAAATGTGATTTAAAAATATAAACTATGGTCACTTCTTATTTTATTATATTATATTTATTTACATAAATAATTTTAGAAATAAACATTTCGTTAAGTTGCATTGTATAAAAAAAAAAAAACAGTAACAAAAATAGGTATTAACTATGTATTAGTATATTTTCAAATGTACATATTTTGTACTTAAAATGTTTTTAAATGAAGAAAAATAATTTTTTTACTCTGTATTTTTATTATATGCATAATTTGGATTCACTAAATACTTAGAGAACTCTGTTATATCGGCAACACCTCGCACTTCTTTTTCTAATAGAGGGAGTTTAGTAACGTGGAAATCAATGTACAAGTCGTTTATCTGAAAAAAAATAAAGTAAGCAATAATTAATGCAGTTATTATAATTTATATTATGAATAACATTTGTTTCTAAGTTTAATACAATGCGGAAAAATGATGGTGTACCTAGAAAAATTTTGTCGGATGAAATTAAATTCAAGATTATTTTTTTTTATTACACCTTCAATATAAAATATTCTATCAAATTATTGTTGAACCACAAAAACACAAAAGCACAATTGCATTACTTAAATTTAGAAGTTAGCGTACAAAATTAAGTACTTATTGTGGTGAATAATCAAGGAAATGAAAGATCACTGATTAAAAAAGTTTAATATAATTATTTTGTGTGGGAAAAGTACAATCAAAACATACATGCCTCAAACAAATGAACACAAAAAGAGTAAATAGTAAACAGTGATAGAGGCAAGAACATATTTCGTATACATTGATATATTTCTAGGAATATTAATTAATACTTATGAAGACTTTGAAAGTTGAAGTTAAAAGCAGATTAATTCTTTAACATTTAAATGTTAAATAAATGTAATAACTAGAGACTATATTATAACTTATAAGCATTATAATATTATAGTGTTTATTTGATCAACATATAGATTAAACCTTCACTTTACAGTCACAGAACTGTACAAAAACCAGAAAAGCAAATAACGCATTGCTTTATAATTTAAAATCAGTAATTTTGTAGGCAAACAGAAAAAAAGGACTTTATACGTCAGTTATAAAAGCTAACACTAACATACATAAATGTGATCTTTTGCGAAGAAAATGGAATAAAGGAGTTCTTAAATTTAATAGGTATTCCGTTGATCACAAATTTTATAAAAGTCAACATGTAAGATAGTAGGTCAGGCAATAAAAAAAGAAGATGCAGGAAGTACAAAAACAACGATTAACTGAAAACTAATTGGAAAGAAAACAATGAGTAGAAGCATATTTTCTTTAAGGAGGAGGGAGGAATATGGAAATTAATGTTTTTTGGACCTTTTCATTTAACAAGAATAAGAATGATACACATTACAAATTATCATAAATATGCACCAATATAATACTATTGATATGAATAATATAATTTTATAATAATTATTACAATATTATAATTTATAACTTTGAGATATCATAATCAAACTTTAGTTAATTTTAAATATGCGATATATGATGAGGAAATCATAAAAGTAGATAAAGTTTGTAATGATGGAATAATTTATACAAAGTATCTAAGTTTTAATACACATATTAATTAAATTTTTGGAAAGCCATAAGAAGTTTTGGTTTTTTAAAAACAGTTTGAGCTAAATTTAAAGATTTATTATGTACTTAATTATTGAATGGTAAGAACTATTTTTTGGATCTGTGGTTAGGAATTTATCTCAGTCTGGTCTAATCAAAAAACTCAAAATACTACACAATAAGGGTTTCATGCATAATTTGTTTCGGTTTAAAATGAAATTATTTTACAATATACAATATAAGTTTCTAGTTATTTGATAAAAATATTTTAATGTAGAGATCATTTACAAGTTATTGAAAGATCTAATAGATAATCACAAGTTATCTACTTAAATTCCAGCATTTAATTTAAGAAACCTATTTTCATATTCCCCTCAATTATAGAAATTTTTATATTTATGCTGTTTGTAAATTAAAAATGTAGGAATGTATTTAATTTGATTGCATTATTTTTAACTGGTTAGTTATATTAATAATTATTATGTAATAGATGTACAATAATATTCTCTACAGTTTTACCCTTTTTAAAAGTAAAATTATTATATACTTAATTAAATAAAATACAAATAAATTACGTGACTACTTCAAAATAAATGAGAAAACATCAAAAATGTGAAAATGCAGAGTAAAATATTTTTCCATTTTTAATTAATTTTTTGGCAGTTTTTCCTTATTTGAGGCAAAACTGTTGAGAGTAAAGAAAAATGACTACTATATCAATAAAATTATGTACCACAAACAGTACTACACAATCAGTAAACATACTGATCATAGAAAGTTTTCGATGAGTAAATAAACATCAATGTAAAACTTCTATGTCTCTTCCACTCCTTTTTATATCTTAAGTAATAAAAACATGGTTAAAATTTTTAATGATACTAATTTTTAATCATTCTATCAACTATCACTTTTCACAAATTTAATAAATTTGTAATTCAATCATTAAATAATGACATGAAAAAAAAAAAATTGATCAAAAAGGATTCTCCATATCCTACTACACAGTAAATACGCCACTAAAAATATGTAAAAATAAAATAAAGAATGATAATGAACAATTAAGTATAGCTAATTGGAAAGAAACCATCCACAACAGACACAGTAGCAGCTGCAAAACCTTTTTTTATAAACCTTGAAGCAAAAAAAAAAAAAAAAATATTTGCAAATTAATAAAACTAACCTGTTCAAGATAAGTACTTTGTAATGCTCGCCTGGAAGAACATTTTTTACAACTGGGATCTGAATCTCCATTGTTAATGAACAATTGATTGACAACAATATTATGAGTGTCAATTTCATTTTTTGTTAATTCTTGAACCAGTCTTTCGGTTTCGTACAATGACAAGAATTCAGCAATGCATACACATACAAATGTAGTTTGGTCCTATATGAAAAAATATTTTAAAATCCATTCAATAATTAGCAAACATTTTAGAAAAACTTACAGGGTTTTTGAACTGTTGATTTACAGTTTTAATAATAGCTAACATCTCTTCAAGTTTCTGAGAAATGTCATCTACATTAATACCAGCACCAAAAAGCATACTCATTTGATTAAGATAAGGGCCTATTCTATTTTTTAATTCCAGAATTTTTCCTATGGCTTTTTCAATCATCAATGGAAATGTCAATAATCTGAGAGTATGTCCAGTAGGAGCTGTGTCAAACACAACAACAGAAAAGTTCATGCTTTTAACCAACCTAAAATAAAAATAAATAGGTGATAATATTTTTAGAAGACAAATTAATGCATTTTACCAAATATTAGATCTTTTTTACATTTGTTATCGCATAATTTCATGCACTGATTTTAAAACTTTAATTAAATAATTAGAATTGATCAGTTTGTGTTAGAAAAAATAAAAGAGCAATAAATTACATAAAAAAACTGGACATAAAGATAACGTTTGGAATGATTTGTATAATATGAAATAACCTGAGGTTTTAATTAAACAAAAAAAAAACCAAGAAATTAGAGTAAAATAAAAAAAAACTTTTCCGATACATTTTAAGATTTAAGATTCTTATATGCTTATTTGGTTCATCATACAACTCATTTATACACTTATATTTTTCTTCTGCTTGTATTCACCAATATTAGAATTTAGAATGGACTCATAGATCTTTCTTAGTATTTTATATTCAAAAGTTAGCAATTTAATTGTATTCTCTTGCAAAAAGTTCTTGTAAAAAATCTACTAGTTATGCATTTTTTATAAAACCTTGGGAATATGTATTATAATATACATTTAAATTATTAATATTAAAGGTGTCATATTACTTATCAAAAAGATACTTATAATATGTACACTTACTTCATTACTTGAGCATAACTCATTGATTCATCAATACCTGGAAATGCTCCTATAATGTCTTGTATAATACTTTTGCCTAATTGCATTGTATCAGATTCATCCTCATTACCAAATAAAGGATCATTTTCATTATGAACATCTGGATCTACTTCCTAAGTAATAAATTAAAATAGGCATTTTTAATTTATATAACATTTTATCACTAGTTTATTGTCTACAATTTAAATAATGTAATAGAACTGAGAACACATAATATATTTATACCTTTCACATTTTCAACATTTTTTTGCATCAAAATATTTCTCGTATTATTGTCTATATGTGTTTAAATTTTCATAAAGTCTGGATTAAAAAAAGATAGTTTCCTAGTCTTTTTTGTCAAATTTTGGGTAGTTTTTTTTTGAATTTTTGAGAAAACAATTGAAAATTTTAAAAAATTAGTTCTTTTAAGCACCATCTAGAGGTAAATCCCATTTCAAAAAGTTGCTGGTAAAGACTTTTAGACAAGTATTTCTACACAAGTGTTTACAGAAATAAATTAACATTATTGTAAAATAAAAAGTTTCTTTGCTTCGCTCAGAATATAAAAACTGATTATTGTGAATTTTCAAAATTATATTGGTTACATTATAAAAATTTTAGGAATATCTGCACTAAAAATACAAAAATTCCTTTAAAAACTATGCATCAAAAGCACAAATTTTAAGGAATTAAAAATAAAAAAATTATTTGTTAATCAATAATATGCCACCTCTGTAATTAAATATAAAGTTTACATAATATAAACATTCTGAAACAAAATTGACATTTTTTAAAACTTTTTCATTTTTAAGGAAATAATTTTGGTCAACATTTTATTTATATTAATGTTATTATAAAATATACAAAAAAATTATCTTAATATAAAAAAATAGGTATACTCTCAAAATTTGAAAAACATCATCAAAAACTTAAGAAATAAAAAAAAGTTATTTTTTTTTGAATAAATCATACACAAGTATAATGATATCTGAACTTGAAAAGCAGTGTTTTTGAACTTCCAGAAAAAAAATTAATTATCATTTACTAATATCCACCCTCAGATAATGATATATGAATTATGGACCCTCCCAAAATGAAATCCTAGAGCCGACATTGAACTGAGGCAATGTATTTTGAGTGGAAGAGATATAACTCGCAAAAAGCATTTTAAATAAGAATATGTAAAATGTAAATACATACATAAATAATATTCTCATACAATTATGGTTAACTTTACAATTTTGTACTTAAATAGCAGTGAATAAAGAACATTTAAGAGCAACCATATTTTTTAAAATAATTTACCATGGCATACAAATTACTGAACCCTTCGACTTTAGTAGGTGCTTTCGTGAATCTTTGTCCAAAAGCATCAGATATATTATGAGCTGGATCAGTCGATAAAAGAAGAACTGATTCGCGTACTCTAGCTAATTGAATGGCCAAACTACAACTGAAATTAGAAAAAAAGGTATAGGTAAATATAATTAGTACACCATTAATATTAAAGCCAAAATAATATGTAAGTGCACAATTGAGTATTGACATAAATATTCTACCTGCAAGTAGTTTTACCAACACCACCTTTGCCGCCAACAAAAATCCATTTTAAACTTCCTTGGGCAATTACATTTTGCAGAGAAGGTTCGAGTTGATTTTCATCGACTTGTTCACTACTGTCCATCATTTGTAGAAACGTTCGAGAATCGATGAAAACGATAAAAAATATTTCGATCAAATGAAATTATTATTTAATCAAGGTAAGTCAGTAAAAAATTTAATTTGTAGATAGGTAGAAACTGTAATAAAAAAGAACTACAGACTATATCATAAATATCAAAAAAGATATGTAAAGGATAGATGATTAAAATTTAAAATGAATATTTAATTTAGAATTGTAGTCGTATGAACTTCAACGAGAATAATTTATATTGGTAGTCTTTACTATTTATTAATTATTATCATTCATGATTTTAAGTTACGTCATGATTTTTGTTACCAATAAATATGTGGCAGAATATTTTAACCATAATCATAGATATATATAATGTACATTATATATATCTATGACCATAATATTCTTTAGGGTTAGGGGCACTTGACCGAAAATGATAAGAGCATAGGACGAAAAAATTGTCATGACGAATCTGTTGTCAACTTCGGATTATGAAAAATATAAAGCTACAGTTTTTTTTATTTTTTATTCCCTTCGTATGTAAACTGTTTCACTATATGATAAAAGTTATATTATGATTTATGATAATAATTATATTTGTTTTTGTTTGTTTTAGAATATATTTATGTATTTATGTGAAATATATGT
>JAIPRM010000802.1:0-47700 GCA_025469315.1 Stegophylla sp. TES_Ste_2020 | reverse complement strand
GAATCGTTTTACTGAAGAAATGATTTATCGTTTCTTTAAAATTTAATACGCCCGTCAAGAGAATACCACCCGTCGTGCGAAGTACACCCATCGTGCGAAGTATGTCCGGCTTTTTTAATATTTTTTTATGATATGTATAACATAAAGTCTTATATGTAATTATTATCATTATTTATTTGTAACCTCCTACTATATTTAATAATTACTAACAAAAATTATTTTTTCTACATAGAGACTTATAATTATAATTTAATAATATTTTTTTGGTCGAACAGTGAATCGGCCGAAAAGGGAAGGGTACGTTTTTGGTCGAAAAGTGTCTCGCCCGTTGAAAGACAATATCCATAATAAATGGCAGTTATCACTGAGTTTACAGGTATAGAGTCGTGATGAAAAATTTTGCTTTTCGTTTAAATGAGTGCCTGACAACAATAAGTATGTCTAGATTTTTTATTTGCTAATCGGTCCTCTCTCCGCGTCACCATCTTTCATAAATGGCAACCCTAGTGTGAACACGAGTTCAGATACCACTATATTTCACGGCTGAATGACGTTACATTGAAATGATTTTTTGGTGGACCTTTGGTCGGAAATCTTTTCGTCAATATTGCGCACAGATAATTTAAAATTTATCTAAATAAAGATAAAAGAAAATTAGTACAAATTAATCTAAGATAAGATAAGCGACAATTAAAATAAATATTACTCAGGTAAACATAAAAGATAAAATGGTATTTATCTAAATAAAAAAAAGATGAAAACCATCTTTTTTCATTAAAAAATTTATTTTTTCGGACTATAAAATATGTAATTTAATAAAATTAATATTGTATTTTATGTTATTTAATAAAAAAATAATATTTAAGTTTTAGTTTCATTGATATAAAAATACCAAAGTGAAAATTTTACGCACAATTTGGAAGGAGGCTTTGGGGTGCTTGCCCCCCCCCCAAAAAAAAAAAAAACTTCTTAAAGCTACAAATTTTTTTTGAAAATTGCTCATATATGTTAGCTTCCCAAAGTCCAAAATGTGTATGTGTATACGGCAGTATTGTCTTCATCGACGTTACACGGTCATTATCTTTTACTCTTCAAATACACAATAAATTTGTCATTCATGAAATCGGAAATGGGTTATATATAATTTGCACGGAAAGTGAACAACGAATAAAATAGTATTCAGGTCACCACTTAACGCTGGGCAAAATATGATTATATTTCTGTAAATATTATTGCTTGTTATCGTGAATAGTTCACTATAGATTACTAAAATGACCGATCATGAAATATAGAATATAGAATTAAACCGGGAGTCTGGAGGAAGAATGTTTACGTGTAACTTGTGGATATTATACAGAAATAGATATTATACACAAAGTCAAGTTTAGTATGGTGTGTTTGATACACACCGAGGTTGGATAATAACAACTGATTTTCGAATAAAAATAACCTTTAAAACTACACAGAGAATTGGGTTTTATTATGGGTTTAAGGATAAAATATTATTAAAACGAATCATGCGTTAGAAAAATTTTTTTTGTTCAACATTTGTTTGAAAAAATTCAATCTATGTAAAAGATATTGGAGTAGTTTGAAAAAATGTTAATTGTATTGCACATGCTTACACCAAAAAATAAAAATTTAAAAATCAAAAAATATGTGTATTTCAGTACCTCTTAAGCCCACCAAAAAATTCACTTCAATACAACGTCATGTTAAATACCTGAAATCATGATCACAGTTTATTTATTTATTCTTATTGAATTGTCAGCATACGCAAATGACGTATAGTGTACACGTTATATCTATTTTATATCATATGTATGTATTATTATTGAAAACTGTAAACCTATATTAATTGAATAGTCCTTGACATTGGATGAATCTAAAATGTAATACTTTAAGCTGTAATTGAATATCAGTACGAGTGAGCCATATTGTTATTTAATATAACAGTTATTACAATATGGATGAAATCATTGAAGAATGAAATAATATGAAATAACCAAAACCTTGTAAATATAAGTTGATTTTCAATAAAAGTTTTGTATTTGTTTAAAGAAAATTGCATTAATACATGTGTAACGTGTTGATGTACTCACCTTTTTTAGTATCTAATTCTTTCACAGATAGTTTTTTTAAGTATTCGAATTCAATATATTCGAATGAAAATTTTCGAATTCGTTTTGTATTTTAAAAAATTTCTCAAAAAGGTATTCAAAAACATATTCCGCATTTAGATTTTTGTATTTATTTATTGACTGTAAGAATATATATATTTTTATTTTGATCCCAAAAACTACGAGGATGTAGAAACAAATATTTTAAATTTTAAATCGTACAATTTTTACTTACATTTATTAAGTATTATGAATATAAGTTTTCCTCTTCAATTAAATTATCTATAAATTAGTATACATCTATTAAAGATACAATAATAACTATACATGAATATTCGACGAGCCTATTAGATAATAATTATAAAATGTTCAATTATTTTAGATTCTAAGCGAAGTGAATTAGTAGAACAAGTATTTTTACAATGATATTTTTTTTTTCTGTAAATACTTTTTCATATGGAAATGCTTGTCCAAAAATTTCGACTAGTAACTTTTTGAAACCGGATTTGATTTTAAATAGTATTTTAAAGAGGTCATTTTTCAAAATTCTCAATTGTTTTCTCAAAATTTGACAAAAAAGACTCGGAAACTATATTTTTTTTTAATCCAGACCTTATGAAAATTTAAATATAGATAGACAATAATAAGAGAAATATTTTTGAATCAAAATTCGGCTCTAGATTGTATTTTAAAATAAGAATTGTTTGAAATTTGCATTATTTCAAAGGGTTGTAATTTTTTGCTATGTACTATCTTCTCGTCCCCTCCACTCTCCTGACCTGACATGGAGACCATGGTAACTATGGGAAACATTGTAACTAAGTTACTATGGTAACGTATGGTAACCATGGTAACATAGTAATCATTAATTGTTACGTGGTTATTGAATAATAACTGAATTTCTGCCCAGAATAGTTTTATTGAATAAATGATTTATCGTTTCTTTAAAACTCAATACACCCACGAAGAATATCTTACCTAGAAAGCGAAGTATATCTACGGTACGAAATATGTCCGGCCTTTTTTATTTTAGCTATTTCGTTTATTTCCAAAATTGTAATAAATTGGAAGAAAAAAATTCAGATACTTATATTCTAATAGAATTTAAATACATTTTCAGGTGTTTGAACTCATTTTTTTATTCCATTTGATACTTGGTACTTATAACAATAGTTATTACTTACCTAATATTGCAGCGAATTTAAAATAAATATAACAAATTACACAATATATTTTGATAGCGTATTACGAATTACGTTCATTCATTGTGTTGTAAAAAAAAACCTTGAATAACAACTGTTTCTCAGTACGAAGATATTAAATATTGTATCACAAAAATGTACAAATTAATGAATATTATATTACGTACTTATCTACAATTTAAAGACAAATATCCATTATACAGTGTGTCCTACCACGATTTCACAAATGCAATAACTTTTGTTTTATTAATAATTTTTAACCTTTTTCAAAAAAAATATCCTACAGCAATACTTATAATTTTTTTTATAGGACTCAAATTTTCAAACTTGCAATTTTATACTACAGTTTTAGAAAAATTTGAAAATAGCCATTTTATGAATCTGATTTTTAGAAAATTATTTGTGCTTAAATCTCTAATAAAGGTTAATCCGTTCATTTTCTACTATTTTTTTTTTAATTTGCGAATAATTTTACAATATTGTTAAATAAGTCATAATACCATTAATTAACGTCATAAAGTTACCATAATTTGATAAAATTATTAAATTATTTGTAAACTTAAAAAAAATCATAAAAAATGAACGGAATTTTTCTAAACCTGTAATATAAAATTTTAAATTTGAAAATTTGGACTTAAATATTTATAAATAAAAGTTATTGCATTTGTCAAATCGTACTAGGATAACTTGTATAGACACGGTTTACTAATCAATAATTAATTAATAATTTTAATAAGTTCTTTCGTTATCATTCACAACATATTATGATTTGGTATAAATGTTTATTGTATTATAATATAATTAAATAATAGAAGTAACCATTATATATTTGACATTTTTTTTAATGCATTAGTCGATATTTAAACTTTATCTTAACAGATTAAAATAAACAATGATCATTACATTTATGAATTCAAGACAAAAATATTACAAACATCACAAAGATGTTTTTAAAACTAGCATCGATATTTTAAAAACCAATATACTATATTGTCAAAATAATTGCCATATTATATAATTTATAATCATACTATTGTCACATATGGTATGATTGGTGCGAGTCATATTTAAAACACTTTGGAATAATTATCTACAAAAATAAAATAAATGCATTTTCAAAATAATCATAGAACTTATATATATATATATATATAGGTTACCTATACTTAGCCTATATTATTTAATGTATTATATTACTATTATGTTGATTATTATTTATTAAATAGGTATATAATATGGGTACTCCCCTACAGTTTTAAAGCTTTAAATTCAAAATTTCAAGTTTATTTGTCAACACATGAATCTTCTTTGTTTCCTAACTCGAAAACATCACTTGAGATCAGATTAAAAAATACATAAATATTGATTGTAGTAGATAGGTAGGTTATTCAAGTGAACGAAATTACGTATTAACGTATTTACGCTCGACATATCACTTGTACCTACTTGTAATTAAAACAATATGTATAAAAAAAAATGGATGATAAATCATTTCTTTTATAAAATGATTATGAGAGGAGCTTCAGTTTATTATATACAAGACGATTATTGTCAATTTTATATGATGTATGTTTAAATTTTAATAACAGAATAATCTATGTCCATTATTAAATTATTCGTGAAAATTATCATTTTTGTTGTGTCTTGAAATTTAAAGCTCTTTTAAGTTATAACTAAATAGATTTTGGCATACATTTAAATATGAGTAAACCTCATATATATATATATATATATATATAAATGCGCTTTAACAGTATTTTCAACTCTCAAATAGTAAATTCAAAATTTAATGTTATTAATTACAAAAATGAATTTATTTATTTTTTTTTTTTGTATTAACAGTTATCTTAGTCTTACTATAAATTCAAACGTTTTTAAGAAATTATTCAATCAATAAAATTTCTACAAACATTTTTATAAAGACAGAAAAACATTCAGAAAAATCAACTTTTAATAAAAAAATATTGATCGTAATTAAAATTAAAATTACATTTAATACCTATGATTGAAAAAATTCGTTATTTTATGTGAAAAAATGTGTTTGATAAAAATTTGAGTTCAAATTACTTAATAAAAAAAATTTTGGTCAACGAGTTTTGAATTTTTATGTGCCCTTAGATATTATATTCGAATAAGGCTGTACTTCATATTCAACTCATTATACAAGAATTAAGAATTTTATTAGAAAAAAAGGTAACTCAAAAATTCTATAATCATCCCGAAATTGATCATTTCTTTTCAGTCTGTAAAATTTTTTTTACCAAATAATTCCTTACTATTTTTCTATGCGTAGCAAAATTTCCTTAAAAATTGGCATTAGGAATAATTTTTTTCTAGCGCTTAAAATAAGAATTTTGGCTCAAGTGACGGTTAATCTAAGAAATCTAGATTTTTTTCATTATTATTTCGTGACATATTTAAGCTATTATTTTTTTAGTAGAAAAACGTATACAAACTTACTCATGTAGCTATTTTTATAGGTCTAATCATAATACATTTTTGTTCAAATCAGTTAAGAGACAAATTCAAATCAGTTGAGAGCTTTACATTTCAAAACAAGAAATATCATTCTCATAAATAATAAAACGAACAATGATCATTCTGTTTTTTAATAATTGTTTATTGTATTCAATATAAAACCAATAGTTATATCGTTGTGAATATTTCACTAGTTTCACTGGCTCCATTCAGAATAGTTTTTTTTAAGAAATTATTTATTATTTCTTCAAAATTTAATGCACCCTCCAAAAGTAAATAGAACGAAGTTTGTCCAGATTTTTCTTTAATTGGATACCCATCACCTGCATTTTTCGGGGAAAGCTCTAATCTTTTTAGATACTTCTATAGAAGTTTATAAGCTCTAAATCTCATTAAGTTTAATCTGTTTAATTCACAGCATTACGTATTACTGCTATATATACTTTGAGTTTGTCACCTCTAAATATTATCTATAACTATTAATTATATTTGGTACCCACTTATTAATTATTACCTACATGTACATTGTACATACCATGAAAATATACTCATAACAATTCGTTAACACCTAATGTATATTGTATTCTTCCGAGTGTCGACACAAAGCAAAACGTGTGTGTGTTTTATAAGTGTTCCTACGTACCTAAAATTATTGTTTTATAATATACATATATTATACATTTATACTTAAATACCTTTAACCTGTATATGCACTGACGAATATCAGTGGCGTATATATATTATATATATATATATGAATAGGACTTTGTCAAAGGGGGAGGTATAAAAATAATGTGTATAATGATTTATGTGCAAAGTAAAAAATTTGTAAAAATTAATCAATTAATAAATTATAAATTTGTATAATTTGTTAGAACCATCGATATATAATACGATATAATTGAATTATATATCGATGGCTATAATATTGTTTTCCCTTACAATTATACCAATTTTATTATATCGTCAACCTTAATTTTTAGTGTTCTGTGAATAGATAACATTATCAATTTAGTCAGTCAGCGTCAGCCCCAAAATTAAAATCAAAATCAATTATACCTACGAGAAATTTTTAGTTTATCTTGATAAGTAACTACTACTTATCTACCAATCTAACCTTCTTTAAGTTAAAAAGAACTGACATAAATCATGATAAATCTGAACTCGTTTCAAACAAGAATAAAGTACCGCACACGTGCATGACCATTTTCTTGGTCGTATAATAATATTATAACTACATATTTTACAGTTTTATACAAAACACTTATTACCAGTGTTGGGTTTTTAAGTTTTTATGGAAGAATGAAACACTTAACATAATATGTATTATCAAAATAAAATAGATTTTGTGAATAAAAAAATTACGATTATAGCGAATAATTTTGTAACCATGCATTTTATAGCTCAGTTGTATAATCAATTATTGTGATTCCATAATCAATATTCTTATAACAAGAGAATTGTGTATTTAAAGAATAGAAAATCTTATAAATGATAGAAACAAAACAGAAAAAAGGTCAAGGGGGATATATATCTTCTCGATCTCCCCCTAAATAAACCACAGCTGACTATTATAATAAATGTGCATGTTAGAGTTGTTAGATATCATATTACTAGGTAGGTTAAGTTCTAGTTAATGATCATCATGGCGAATAACTATCGAGAATAACAATATTTAAATGTTGTTGAAACTGTGTATTACCTATTCGAAACTTCTGTATGACCAAGTGATTTATCATATTATCACATTAAAATTAATTTTTCTGTCATAATAATATAGGTGCGTACCTAAGTACCTTTATTTTCTACGAAGAATCTTCAATTCAATGTCTCATTGACGTTGACACAATTTTTAATTATTATGTGATCATATGGAAAATATATAGGTTACTTGTTTAATTTTTATATTGTTTATAATAAAAGGTTTTGTATTTAATTTAATTTCAGTAATTTGAGTTTTAAGAAGTAGTTTGAAAATACATGTACTAAACATCCATAATACAACCTAAGAAGCTGTAAACACAGTATCTATATACCTATATTATTAATACTTGTTTCCTTTCTGTCATATTAAATATCGTAATCCCGAAAATCCTTCTCGCATAGGCATTATATTGTTTAATACTAATTGATATATTATATTATGCGTTCAGCATTAATTTATATTATACATGTACTTAGGTATAAACTTTCATAAAGCACTTATATTACTTTACGTGAAATTATAGAGTGGTACCTTCCGACGCAATAAAATATGATGTAAACCCTATAACCTAAACAGTATAATTATATACTGTTTACGTATATATATACTTACCCTACACTACTTAAAAATCGTCTAACTCTTGTTAATGCAGCAATAATGGTGTAATATAATGATTTCAATTATCATTTTAAAACATATACACAAGCTGCACAACTCACAGCTGGCTCTAAATTGTACACTTTTTCATTGGTTATTATGCTGATGGTTCTAAATAACGTTATATTTAGAGTTATATTATACTCACTTTTAATATTATAACGGAGGAGAGGAGGGGTGGGAACTTTTTTCACCATTATCATGTAAAATCAGCTTTTTTCATGTTAAGTAGGTTTGCCTATAATGTATAATATTGCACACTATGTAATATTATAGAACCGAAATATGTATAGTATAGTAAGTTATTTATCATTACCTATATTCGGTCACACTTGTGTAGGTGCACGTAATATGCAAGGCCACATTATGGGATTTACTTTTCAGAAATGATCAAAAGTATTTTGTTTTCAAATTTGTGTAATTTTGAAAATTTTTATAGAGTTTAGTAGGTATACCGACACATATTCAATTATTTGAGTTCAGATTCTACGGAACCCTTTGTTCACTACGAAAATATAACCACTGAAGTCTGAACCCTATGGTCACAAGCAAAATGTTAAATGAAAGCCCACGCTAAGTATAACTACGACCGAGCCCAAAACACAAATCTGGAAATCGTAGCATAACCGTGTAGGTTTATACTTTGCTGTATTCGATGTTCTGTGGTACGTTCTTACTCACCTTACTCACCGTAATAATAATAATAATAATAATAATTATGTATAATAATATCAACAACAACAATGGTACAATAAACGAATTCGGTACCTATTTACAGGCATGAGGCTCTTATAGCCGTTGTACACGAAGGCGGCTGCTATGTGCATTCATTCATGAATATTATTATTATTATTACCGTCGTTTCTCGTCATTGTCTGGAAAGCGCATAATATACACAATATTTAAATGTTATAATACATAGTCCATTCCTAGTTATCCTGCGCGGCGGCGCACCGTGTCTCCCCGCCCCCGCCGCCCGTAAACCTGTCGACGTACGGAAGGAATCCATTTCCCCTCTGACCCGCCCTTATTAAAACCGAAATCGCCACCTCCGTCAAAAAGCGCACGGCGGTGCGGCACCGTCATCGTCAGCGAGGTCGGTGTACGACGATGGTGATCGAAAGGCCCCCAACGGGTGGGGTCGTCAGATGGCCGGGGGATGAGAAGGGGGCGGCAGTGCGCTTTGCGCGGCTTCGGTCGGTGACGTATTCGTCGGTCGCGGAGTGGGGGTAACTGCAGCAGACCGGCCGGGACCAGGCCGCCGCCGCCGCCCAAGATTAATAACGTTCGCACTGTAGCACGGCCCGTGTGCATGCGCCTACCTACCACTGCCACAGCCGCCGCCGCTGCCGTCGAGCATTGTTGATAACGCCAGAGTCGGTCTGTGTTATTATGTGTGCGGCGTGATTAGCTGTTGGTCGCCCGTCGTTTCCTGCCTCTGTCGAACGTACACTACTGTGTGACAAATTAATTTTCGCCGATCTCATCTATTTTGACACTTTGTTTCTTTTAATTCGTTTCAATTTTAATTCAACCAGCACACATACAAACTCACTTATCGTATATCATAAGTATTTTTTTTTCTTTTTTTAATATTGCGACAATAAATTCGTCTTCAGCCGTACCTTGTACTCCGAATTCGATTGTCCGCTGGCATCGTAATATTATTATTTTGTCTGTCCGTCTTAGGACGTATTTCGATTCTCCATCGTAACTGTTATCCATACTCTCGGACGCCAATGTCGACCCTCGACGGTGCCTCCAGCGCGTTCCAGTAATTTTTCATATTAGGTATATCCACTTATTAAGTAGTAATATTCACCACATTAGTCATCATCGCATCTGATCGATTAGTCTTTGCCGTGTAAACGGTTTGGTGGCTCCAGAGTATTATTGTATCCAGGTTATCTCGTTGACGTGATGGCAGAGAAATGTGTCAAGACACCAGCCACAAGCACTCGGCCTGTACCGATGAAACTGTTCGCCACTTGGGAAGTCGACCGTACGCCTTCTAACTGTGTACCTAGGTAATTATTTTACCACAACATTTTTATTTTTCTGAATTTGTAATACATAGTTCATAACATATGAACAATGCCTGCTTGGTCCGATACGTATGCTGTTATGTCATTTTTATTCTATTATTGATACAATACTGTTTTGAACTAAACTGTAGTAGGCAGGTATTTTATTGCCAAGTTGCATATTAAATTTAACGAGTACCTTGTTACCTGATTGTTGACACTTAATATAGTTAATCTATGTGATTATGTTTTACCCAATTACCTACCTACTTTTTACAAAGTATTTTTTTTTCTAAACAACATATTATGTAGTAGGTACTATCTTATTAGCTCTATCAGTAGTCAGTACTAATGTTAGACTTAACCATATTAAAATAGGTACACATTATAGTATGATTATTTTCAAGTTTTGAAATGTAGGCATGAAAAAAATAAAATCACAAAAAAAAATAAAATTTGATTTATCTTTGTTTTGGCTTATTTCAAATTTTAAGTTGATGAGTTTTTCTTATTATACTTACCTAGTTTGTTTCTAACAAAATTACAAAAGCAAATAAAATTTTTAACTAATGTTACAACTTGGTTATATAACAATCTTAATTCTTTAAGTCATTGTAAATAAATACTTTACTACATATACCCTTTTGACAGATAATTAAAACAAATTGTATTGTTTAAATTGTGTAAGTATTGAGAAAAAGTTGCTTAGTTTCAATAATTATTACAGAAAAAAAAACACTTACCTACTTATGTGAAAATTTGTATAGGTTATAATATAATTTAACAAATATTGGTTATAAAAATGTATGATAATGAATATGCAGTAGACATAGATGATGAGATATGCCTATTGATATAGGGATAATACTTCTAAAATAGGAATTAAAAAAAAAAAATTATATTTATGTTTTTTTTTTAATATAAATTGTACCTATTTATATTAGTAAATTAATTACCTAATAATCAAATTGATTTTTACATAATATCTATGTATATTTTTCTTAATTATCTATTCAGTAAAAATGTATTAGTTTTGCTAGATAATTTTCAAGTACTTCATTTTACTGAATTATTTTAAATGATAAATGAATCATTATTTTATGGCAATAAAAGTTAAAACAATTAAATTATATTTAATTATTTGATTGTTTTAGCTTAATAATTTCATTGTATTAAGATTATTTCTAGATTACTTATAACAAGTAATTTGTTTATAGGATTGTTTTTTTTAATTTTAGGATCATTAATTTAAATGTCTTAGATTTTTTTTTACATATAACTTACTACCAACCATCATTACTCAAATACAAGCTTAAATATAATATAACACAAGTTAATCATTTAAGTCTTATTTTTTAATGATCAATTACCTACATAGTTATGAGCAAGAACTAAGAACAATAATATATAATGGACAATTTAATTTCAGTACATAAAATTAAATTACCAAACCATACTAATCTATATAATTATAATAAAATAAACGAGACATATATATTTAGACATACTTACCTACATTATTTACTATTTTAGGTATTTTTTAATTTTTTGTCTAGAATTTAAAATATTTTTTTATAAGTAATTAAAAAATTAAAACTAAAAATTGAAATGTCTTTATTACACATTATACTTGGGTAGTTAATGGTTATTATCGAGGTTATTATTTTATTGTGTTATATCAAAACCTAGAAATGTCGTTTCAATTAAATTTTTATTTATTATGTTCTAGATATACTAAAAGTATCGAATCAAAAATGTGTACCATAGATTAAAGTATCTAAATTTCCCAGAATTGACTGTAGCTAATATATAGAAATATTTTCTTAATAATTAAATTAAATTATATTAAGGGCCAGTCCACAATTTTAAAAATAAAGTATTTTTATCATAAAATTTGTTAATGTATAAAAGTTTGAACTAGGTATAATTAAAACTTTCTAGATGAAAAAGATTTTACAAAAAGGTTAAGTATGTGATGAACTTAAAAAATATTCTTCCGTTTCAATTTGGTTAAGTGTAAAAGTTCTGATACTAATTTTTGCTATTTTGCCCATTGGATAGATGTAGCAAATTTGTATATGGTAGACAATTTTTATTGGATATAAAATTTTCAAAAGGGAACAGAATAAACTTTTTAGGGATCTATTTTTATTTTCAGAACACGACTATCTATGTAAAATTGATATTATTAGTTTTGAATGTTTTAGTTTGAAGTATACAATTTATACAATTTTGTAAAAGAAAAGTGTTATAAAGTGTGTGACAAATAACTTTCAATGAGTTTTATAGTTTATTTTTAAACACATTAAAAAATATCTTTGAAATAATTAACACTTTACCCATAGTTGTAATTAAATTGTCTAGTTGAATTTTAATTACATTTTACTCCTACAAATTTATATTTATAACATATTATTTTATAATAGGTAATTATTTTACTATTACCTATATAAGAATAAAATTTGAAGATAACATTTTCATATTTGATTAAAATTTAATCAGAATTGATGTCAAATACTATAGGTGGTTTAAAAATATGTTATGATATGTTATGTTTAAAAAAAATAATTATATTTTGTATAATAATAATAACAAGCTTCTAACGTATAGGACTGATATTTTTATTATCATAATGAAACACATAACTAAAACTAACTTGATTTTGTGAAAAATAAGTTTGAAAATTGTCATCAGCATAAGTAAAAATAAACATTTTTGTAAAATTAATACATTCCTTGTTCTGTTTAAAATTTAAAATTCATACTAATAATAAGTATAAATTTAATTCTCTAAAGAATAATCACCTAGTTTAATAAGATGATACAATTAAAAAAAAAGTAAATGGAATTTTCTACTACCAATTTAAGTAATTATTGTAACATAGGTAGTTACTTCAATAATTTTAAGTTATTGAAAATTGAAGTATTGAAACATAATATATGGAATAAAATCTCCTTTTAACTTTGTTATGAGTAGATTTGGAATAGTAAATTAAATATCATATGCCAATAAAAATTAAAATATATTTATTATTTGATCACAAATTTATATAATGATTAGTTAAAGTATTTGTGTGGAATTTGACCCTATACGGATCATAGTCTTGGGTGATAAATAAGGCAGCAGAAAGATATTTAGAGAGTTTTGAAATGTGGTGTTGGCAAAGGTTGCGTAAATTTAGCTGGACAGAGTTTTGTACTAATGACAGTGTACCTAATGAAATAGGTGAACCTAAAGGGTTAATAAGATAAAACAAAAAAGTAGATGGAGACTATTTGGTTGTACCATAAGACATGAAGAGAAACTGCACCAAAAAATATTAAAAGGATAAATAGAAGGCAGGAGATACAGAGGACGGCCAAGAACAATAATAAACAACAAAGTTATTAAAGATGCGGGGATGGAAACCTACAGGGAACTAAAAAGAATGGTCAGTAACAGGGAAGAGTGGAGAGAGTATGGAAGAAAAGTATTGTAAAATCACCTAGGGTTGATTACTGAAGAAAAATAATTTGCATTGGATCATGAAGATACCATATTATATTATAACTTAAAAATAAATATTGCAGTTTATTAATGATTTATAAACTATGGCTTATTTAAAATTGTGTGTTCAATACTTATAAAAAGTGGTGCATCCTTGAAAAGAGGTTTATATCGGAAATCATTTTAGAGTAAACTTTTAAATCATGGGCTTAAAGCTGCTTAAAAAATAGCTACTTCATCTTTTAACTAATATTAAATTTTTGATCAGTGCAATGCTGCAACATAATAAAAAAATCATTTAAAATTTTTAATTTCTTAAATTAAATATTCCGTCAAAAATTGGAGATTAATTTGGTTTATAACATTGATAACCGGCGAATATTGTTATTTCCCAATTAATGTCAATCACCATAACATATATACATCAGTGCTCTTTTTGATGGTGCCTTTAAAATATAAATATTTATTATTGCTTATTCAAGGATCAAATACTTATTGCCTATACCTAATTTATTTTTAATAAAATCTATTCTTGTGTTACAATTTCCAATTTTAATGAATTAATTTTTTTTTTTGTGATGCCTAATCAAAACTAAAGTACCTACTTGATTAATTAATAAATTTCAAAATATTGGTTCATATTTATATAACTTTTTTTCAATTATTTTATAGTGCACTATAATCAGAATTGTATGGTAAAAATAACGAATGTTGTGTATAATGTTGAATTTTATTTAGGTTATGTTTTATTTTGTTGTAATTAAATAATTAATACATAGTTTTTAAAATAATATTGGATTATATGAGATTACATACATTTTATAAGTATTATTATTATTATTGCCTAATAAGCAATATTATAAATAATATTATTGATGATGTTATTTATTTTTCAAATATACATTTTATGAAAATGATAATTACGTTAGTTATAGTGTATATATTTTTAATTCCTATACAATTATTCTGCCTGATATATGAGATTAAATAAAGCGATAAAAGTTTTAGTTTACGTTTTCTCAACATTAAGTAAAGAATGTGTTATTTATTTGAATAATTAATATCGATATAACTATATCATTGTTAGGGATGTAATAAATGATTATGTTTTGAATACCTGCATACATATAACCTTCACAATGAATAATTATAAAAAATGTTGTTATTGATATAAAATGATGTATGGCATATTGGCATTAAAAATAAATGTTTTAGTTATTATAG
The DNA here is from genome assembly GCA_025469315.1 of Stegophylla sp. TES_Ste_2020. Classification (NCBI taxonomy): domain Eukaryota; kingdom Metazoa; phylum Arthropoda; class Insecta; order Hemiptera; family Aphididae; genus Stegophylla; species Stegophylla sp. TES_Ste_2020. The sequence goes on along the minus strand of JAIPRM010000802.1, from coordinate 32,804 downwards.
TATCATGTCAAAAATCTATTGACTAGAAACCAAAAGTAATTTATGGTAATGCTCTATTTAAAAAATATGAATAATTATATTAGATAAATAAACCAGTCTAAAGCTAACTTTTTTGTATTAATATGAAGACATAATATACCTGAATAATATTGCTATTAAAAATAATAAATCTATTTTATTTAATATATTCTGCATAATTAGGTATAATATGTATGTGGGCATAGGGTGGTAAAAAATATGGGGGGGGGTTTGTAGCCTTACTAAAATATAAGTAATCTCAGATGAAAAAAAATTGAATAATGTGTGACCTTTTGCTGTGTCAGTTGATGTAAACTATTAAAACGTTTTTAAACAATTTAATAATATATTAAGATAAGTAGGCATTTAAAGATAATTTGATCTCACTATAAATATATGTAATTAAATTGTATCTATTACACTTCAATATGAACTTTTTAATTTGAAAGTCACAATTATTATTATTTTGTTATAAAATTAGGTTTTCATGTCCACAAAATCATTTTGTTATGTTTTATGTATATACATTTAACATCATATATTAATTTGTACTTAAAAATATAATGTAGAATAACTATGGAAAACAATTTATAAAGTTTGTTATAATAGCAAAACAAAATATGTATATTTTTTGATGAGAAAAAGTTTTAGGAAAAATATTTCATGTATACTTTTTTCAATATTTTCAGAAATTTTTCACGTCAAAATATATCTTATATTATTATCAAATTATGTTTAAATTTTCATAAAGATTGGATCAAAAAAAGATTATTCCTAAGTTTTTTTTTCAAATTTTGGGTAGTTTTTCCCAAATTTTAAGAAAATTATTGAGAATTTCAAAGAATGACCTCTTAAAAGTACTACTAGAGACAAATCAGGATTCAAAAAGTTACTGGTTGGAATTATTGGACAAGTATTTCTATATGAAAAAGTATATGAAAAATAAATAAATAAATAATAAACATCATTGTAAAAATGCTAAATTCTTCACTCCATTAAAAATCTAAAAAAAGGTGTTAAGAAAAAAAAAGTGTGTATTTCGCTCGTTGGGGTGTTCTTCACGAGTTTGGTGGGATACTCTTGACGGGTGTATTGAATTTTAAAGGAACAATAAATCATTTCTTCAATAAAATGATTCTTAACGAAGGAAGTTAATAGTATAAAAAATGTATACATTTTCACGCATGCTCCACTATAAACACGACAAGCGCTGTATAAATGAAGAGTTTCGTGCAACAACGAGACAAGTCTGTATTTTGAAATTATTCAGGAGACATGTTTTATTTCACCAAAACTTTAAAAATTTATATTTTTATTTAAAAATTCAACATACGTATCTTTAATTACATGTTAATAGTTGAGTAAAATTAATTTTAATTTTAAATACATTTTTGATCTTCTAAAATAACTTGGAAATATGAAACATATGGAATTACCTGTTTTTTGTTCATTAATTATAATACATTTTTCGAAAATGTTAATTTTTTTAATGTTTTACGGAATCTAATGTACTCATTTCTCATAAACTATACTGAAGTGCTTTATTGACCATTTTATATATAACTATAATACTAATCAATAAAATAAATAAATTAAATTTGATAAAATTAGTATTGAAACATAAAACATAAGGACTTACCTAGTTTTTGCTAGTAACTATGTTATCAATACTATTTTACTATATGCAGTATAGCGGACAGTTATGAGCAAAAACCAGACAAGTCCAGACTTGGTTTGTTCTTGTTCATAATATCATTAGTCAGACAAGTCCATTTACTCAATAACTCTGTAAATATCAATGGACTTGTCTTGCTGTTGCATAGAAATGTAAAGAAAAAAAATCTGTATCTAATAACATCAAAAACTGAGTTTTGAAAAAAAAGTGGTCTTGTCTCGTTGTTGCACAGAGCCTTTCAAATGTTATACAGAGTGAGTGAAATTTGTAAATCATTAGTGTGATGACGTGACGTTTTATATGCATTTAAATTATATATTATATCCCTAAATATGAGCATCATTAAAGCTCGATAGTTAAATAAATAAAATAATTTTCTTGGTGAATATTAATATTATTATATACACTGAATTTGAATAGTATGTAACTATGTAACCATGTAAACATGGTGTATAAACAATAAAAACAATAATATTGGGGAAAAATAGTTCCGCAACAACGTGACGGACTGGCGGTCTCGTGGCACCACGAGTATTTAATAGCGTCGAAATATACACAAGATAAACGAAAAATATTACTACTTTTTCCAGATTTTTTTCAATCGAACATTTGTTAAATGTTTAATTCTTTGTTCGCTCAAAATTGTATTACACCAAAATATTCGCAGTAAAATTCTCTATGAAGGCACCACATTTCAAAAAAATTGATGGGCCAATTTTCTTTTATGCATGTTTAAAGTGCGTAATTTTAGGTGAAACTAACAAATTTCGCTAAAATTCTAACTTCTAAAGGGTTAAGAAAAAAAAAATTGACCCACAATTTTCGAGATTTTTTCAGGTCAATTAGACATATATGTCAGTGAAATCATATTAAATGTTCAAGTCTTAATATCAAAAATCAAAAATTTTATTACATTAAAACTAACAAAAAATGAGGTATTTCCAAAATTTTCAAAGTACTTGACTTTAATTAGTCAAATGTTTTTGAAATTTTTATGAAATGTTCTCGTGACCATTTTTAGTAATTGGTGAAAGTTTCAAGTTCTTAGCTACATTATTTTTGAAGTTATGTTATAAAGAAATTTTTAATTTTACGGAAATTCCAGTTATTGCATATTTTGCCGCTTTTTGTCAATTTTTCGACAGATTTTCCACGTTTTTGGAAAAAGTATAAAAAAATATATAAACAATTGTCTAAAAATATCAACAATAGTTTAATAATAACTAAAAAAAAAAAATTGATTTCTTTTGGGATTAAATACTATTTTGGAAATATCTCGTCTTTTTCCAATCAAATTTTACATTCTTGATATTATGAAATGAAAATTTATCACAATTGCGTATTATGTCTTTTGTGTCTTATTGAAAAATTTCATTTTGTTTTTTGTTATAATCGTTTAAATTAGTGGTTCTTAAAGGGAGCTTTTGGTCCTCCCAAGTTGGGTAGTATGTTTAGGGGGAAAGCTTTTTGTGAAACAGAAATCGGTTTCAACAAAAGTGGTGTGCATTTAACTTTAACCAGACATTGCAACATTAGCAGCTACTCATCTAGCTCAGACCACTTACCAATGAGGTATAATGAAATATTCTTTTAGATTCTGAGCAAAGCGAAGAAACTAGTGTTTTTATAATGATTATTTATTTTATTTTTCCTTTATACACTTCATTGTGTGGAAATATTTATCCAAAAGATATGACCAGCAATTTTTTGAAACCAGATTTATCTTTAAATGGTACTTTAGAGAGGTAACTTTTCGAAATTTTCAATTGTTTACTCAAATTTTGGAAATAACTACCCAAAATTTGACAAAAAAAAAACATGAAAATAATCTTTTTTAATCCAAATTTTATGAAAATTTAAACATGGCTAGACAATAATATGAAAAACATTTTGGCGTAAGAAAGTTAAGTATATACAAGAAAGTTGGACATACTTCGCAACACGGATATTCTTCACTCTTCGAGTCAAATATTCTTGGTCATTGTGTTGAAAATGACTACTATTATTGATCTTTATATTATTAACTTCATTGGTTCAGAATTGTCTTATTGAAGAAATGACTTATCTTTCCTTTAAAATTCTATACACACGCCGAGAGTATCTGACCAGAGGAGCGAAGAATATTTGTAGTTCAAAGTATATTTGACTTTTTCATGTATACCTAAAATTGATTTTTTTTTTTCTAAAATTGTAAAATTGAGTAGAATACAATATTTATTATTTTGTCAAATATACATTTTTATTTTTATTTAGGATATTGATCTATGTATCTCCCTATGAAAAAAAATATTGGGTGGGAGGGAAGGGGACGGTGGACGTTAGCAGTTAGTTATTTTGATGAAGAGGTGTTGTACTATAAAAATTTAAGAAGTTGAAGATTTAAATTTACAATTTTTATCATAGAGGTATTTTTTACTTTAAATAAGTTTTTTTTTTCAAAAATATTATAAAATTTAATCCCTTATCAGGTAAAAATATTATTTTACCACAAGATTCCACATGTGTGCCAAAGTTTTCTATCGGTGGTCAAAATTTCTGAATGTTAACTTAATGATTGATTATTGTCTACAAGCATTTAAGTTAGAAGTACAGTTTAAATGACTGTTAATCCAACAAATGACAGATTTTCTTTCAATATTATTTCTTGACATATTTTGTTTTTTGGGTGTATAAATTTTATATATATTTTTAAAAATTAGTTTAAAAATGTATATAAAAAACATTGCTAATAAATGGACTACGTATTTTAAAGATTTTAAACGATGGTACTTTTTATATTTCTCCAACAATAAGATGATATTTAAGTATCTATAATATTGACTTTGTTAAATATAATTATTTTGTAAAAAACTATTTTAATTATAATTTAATAGGTAGGTATAATTAATAATATAAACATTAAACATAACATGAATTCCTGAATAATGCAATTTTATATTTTTTACAACCCTAGGTAATGTAGTTGTAAATTATGTGAAATGGCTTCTTGCCAAAATAAATATATTTTTGTTATTGCAGTAAATTGGTTACAAATTTTAATACTTATGTTTCATATTTTTTATTTTTAGTTACCTTTTGATTTGAGTATATTTAATAAAAGTTGTTGAGTATCTGTTGTCAATACATTGTAGTATATATTGCATATTATGTTGTAGTAGTTACTTTTTATTATTGGTTTAGTTAACTTGGAAATACTGACAATTTAAAAATAACATTTGTGCATTTTTATTAACTCAAGTAAATATATACATGAAACATTTTAAAATAAGCTTAAAACTATATTAAAAAAACACTATGTTTCCTTAAAGAGTTAATGTATATTTTTGTACCTATGTTCAAAATATCCCTACACTTAAATATTTATATTTACATATTATTAATTTTAATGAAGCATTTATTTTTTACAGTTTATTATTAACTTTAAATCAATAGATGGAAATTACTTATTTTGTCAATATTGTTATATATTATATTCATTATAACATAAAAAGTGTTGAATCTTAATAGCAATTAAAATATTATATTTGTTTTATGTAACAAGATAGGTAATTAAAGTACATATTCTAATAAAATAAATATTAAAGCTAAAATTTTTATATTTTTAGAAAATTTAAAATGTTTAAAAACCTACCAACTTATCATTATACAAACACGAATAGTAAATTTTCAAATGTTTTATTAGGACAATAACTTCTTTAAAGGAGAAAATATTGATTGTTGGAAAATGATATGTTTGGTTTTATATGGCTTAATGTATTTTATACTGTTAATAAATTATTTTTAGGGCATCTTTTAAACATTTTTGGTTCAAAAGAATGCATTTTATTTATATGATGAACTTTTAAATAGGCATATTTGATCCGTAATAATAAGTGCTCATAATTGCATGGATCAATATTGCTATTAAGTTCAAGTTTTAGTTACTATGAATTATCTTAGTATTATCTTTGAATAATCAGTTTAGTGTGAGCTTTTGAGTTTTATCACCTTGTACTACTATTAGTTAATAAATTAGCACTGTTAATAACAAAATTGTCTTTTTTTCACTTAAATTAAACTGGCCTTGTCTAAGAATTTTTTACATTAAAACAGTGTAATAACACGCAATACAAGATGATGTTAACCCATGAATTTACTGTTTACATTTATTTTACTGGCGAAATAACAAAAGTATGTTATGCTGAACTTAAATTGCAGTGTTTAAGTTAAAATTAGAACTTGAACACTTATAACCTGCTTTAAAAAAACAAATGTGTACCTCAGAATTTTTGTAAAGTATTGTGAAGTAAAACATTTACTCATTTTTAATATTTGTTAAATTTTTTAATATTATATTTAATAAAATATTTGGAGATACTTTTGTTCAATATTCTCTTCTAGCTCATAGGTGTTCATGTTCTAATTTTAAATTGAAATTTACAATTTAAGTTCTGCATAATTTTAATATTCCTCTTTTTCTGTATACAAAGGCAGTGTATGTATCTATACAATGTGTATATGAATTTTAAACACACATTATTTATCATATTGTTTTAGTAATTATAATATTCTCCCTTATACTTTATATAGAAATTCTACAATATTTTATATTTGTAAGTGTTGACAACGATTAAATTGATAAAACATCAACATTAGGAAATGTAACATTAATTCTAAGGATAAGCATTTATTTAAAAATATTAAATTCTTATGTTTTCTTTTACCTAATCAAGTAAATGGTTTGATTATATAGTAATTTTCAAAATTTTGTCTTTAACTTGAAAATCTGTATGGCTAAAATTGGTAATCTTTCTTTTAGTGTTTTTAAAGTATAAAATCATATTTAATTGAGAATTACATAACACTAGCATATATTATACATACATTTACATATACATTTGCATTTTAATAGCATACCCATACTGCTAAAATAATTACCGATTAGCCTGTTCTAAATTTAGTAGGTAATCTTATTATATGTACAATTTCTTTATAAATATTTCAAGTAAATTCTTGTATATTTGAAGCATAATGTGATATAATGTGATTCAAAAAGACTTATTTATGTATTTTTTTTACAATTCTTGAGTCGAGAATGTGATTAAATTAATTTTTCTCATTTAGTAAGTAAGTACTTTAAAATTTGATGATAAATAGACTATGATGTTTTCTTCAACAAATAATTTAATAATTATAAAAACATAAGTAGGAACCTGTATCTTATTTGTTGCATCAAAAGAGAGGTATAATATAAAAGTTTGTTTACTAATTCAGAATAATGTGTTATCTTTACTTATACATAGAGCGCGGATTTATATGCATTAAAAATCAATCAAATATACGCTAAAAAATCTTAAATATGCATAAAAAATATATGCACTAAAATGCTAAAATAAGCATGGAAAATAAAAAAATATGCATAAAAAATTTATTTTTTGAACATTTAATTAATACAATATATTAAATTGAATTATGGAACAAAACTATAAACACTTTTCTTCATTTTTTTCGTTTTCACTATTTTTAGGTAGTTTAAATCTGTTTATAAAAAAAGGAATCAATTTATATCAATAATGTCTCCTGAAATAAATGTACTTCCCTAAATGTGAATTTACCGTGTATTTATATTTATTAATATAAGTATACCTATTAATTTACGATATTTTAATATTAATCAAAACAATCGAAACTATAAAAATATAATTGTTTTTATATTATAATTGAAAATAGTATAAATTTAAAAAATTTCCATATAAAGAAAAACATTGAAATATGCACTAAAAGATGAAATATGCAATTAAAATTGTAAAATAAGCCCTTAAAGTAGAAAAATGACGAAATATGCAAAAATATGCTCTAAAAAAATTTCATTTTTTAAATCGTTATGTCATGAAACAAATTTTGTGCTCACTTAGCATATCATACGATCAACCAGAATAAATATACAAATGCATACAAATCCTCGCTCTACTTATATGTATTTTAGAACTAACAATATAAATTTGGATAAATTTCATAAAATTAAATGTTCAGTTCTACTATAAATGTACAAAGATAAGTTAAAAAATTGTTTACCTATACAGATCTACTTGTTAACAATAAAAACCTTTACATGCTTTGCACCTCAGTTGGGATACTCTAGGTCATTGTGTGATAAATTATTTCTTCAATAAAACGATTCTGAGCGGAGCTTCAGTTAATATGTAATAGTAAATAGTAATTAAAAGTGCGTTTAACAATTTTTATTAAATAACAGAATAATCCAGGTCCAATTCATTATTCATGTATATCATCAAATTTGTATTATAAGTTACATAATAATAAGTACTAGAATCATAAAGTGTTTGAAATTCGATTAAAATAACAATATTAATTTATTTTTGTGTGATTGTACACTGATCTTACATATTATACTGATATACACGCATTGAACTAAAAATTATTTTGTTACATATAACATTCACAAAAAACAAAAGTAAGATTTTTCATACATTCCCTTGCACCTAATGAATAAATTATTAAATAATTCCATAAATCATTTCAAATTATAATACAATCTAATATAAATTAATGAAAATTAACATAAATTCCCTTTAATATAATTAGTACTAATGTATATTGTATCGCCTCTGATCAGTAAGGGTTGAAAATGTACAAATAATTTAATTTTCTGAACCTGTAACATTCACTCCTCATGGCTCAGGTTGATCCACTAGACCAGTTTTTTTCAAACTGGAGGGGGGGTCGCTAATATATTGAGTAGCTAGTGATTTTACAATGAAGTCTACTTTTTAAATTTTTTATGTATACACGTTTTTGTATAAAAATGATTGTCCAAAAGTTTCGATCAGCAACTTTTTGAATCACAATTTACCTCTAGATGGTATTTTTATTTATTTATTGAAGTTTACAGTGCAAGATTTAATGCAAATAAGAGAGTATTTTTCAAAATTCTTAATAGTTTTCTCAAAAATTGAGAAAACTACCCAAAATTTGATAAAAGGGACTCAGAAAATATATTTTTTTAATCTAAACTTTATAAAAATTTAATTATAGATAAACAATAATATGAGAAATATTTTGGTGCAAGAAAATTTAGAAAATGTAAAAAACATTTTTATCTAGCACTTATTTTTTTCATATAATTTTTTGTTATAATTATAAAACATTTTATAATTTTTAAGTAAAACTTATTTGAGTAAACTGAAGCTCCGTTCAAAATTGTGTTATTAAAGATTTTTTTTATAGTTTCATAAAATTCAATACACCTACAAAAGTAACCGATTTGAGGAGCGAAGAATACCCTGGGTGCAAAGTACGTCTTTTTAGTTATTATCATCATGATAATGAATGTTAAGAACTATAGTTAACAGAAATATGGGCTTGCTAATAAAAACTTGTATTTGTATTTATTATTATAATTAACATATAATAATAATTATGAAAATTCCGGTAATAACATATTTTTTACCCTTTTTTTTTTTGTCAATTTTTGAACTGATTTTTCTTGTCTTTGGAAAAAGTATTGAGCTATTTGAAAAATTACCACCGGTGTGTGATTTCGGATCTATAGAGATAAGGATTGACACTGTTGGACAAGTATTTCTATACAAAAAATTGTTTCTAGAAAGAGAAAAATAATAAAAAAATGTTTAAAAACGTCTTAAGCTTCTTTGCTTGGCTCAGAATCTTTTAGTCAATTTAGAACTTTCAAATCATTCACATTGTTATGCAAACAAGTTTTACGAAAAAAACGACCTTTATGTTGTAAACAATACATTATTGATACTCTTAAAACTTATAAATGGGGTATTTGTTTAACTAGGTATTGAATATAAAATATTACTTATAATTGTATTGTTTACTTTTAATATCTTTGTGTATTAAATAATTTATTCAACTGTTATTTTTGGTCTTCGTCATGACTATTAATAATTTAAAAACGATATTTGTATTTATATTTATATCCTTAAATAACATTACTTAGCTTCAGTTAATTATACACAAAAAATTATTTTAATTGTTAGTGTTATATTGAGTATGTTTTACAATTTGTTACATATTAATATTATGTTCGAAATTCGTTGATGATTAAGTACTGTTGATATTTTCAGTATTTAAGTAATATTACTTTTGGAATAATAGGAGTATGTATACATATTTATATAAATATCAACAGTACTAAATCATAGATGAATTTCGGATGTTAATGTGTAACAAACTTTTAAACATACTTAATCGTTAATTATATACCTTAGGTTAGGTTTTAACTGTAATTATCACCGGTTTTCGGCTTAGTGCCCCAATAATACGAAAAATGTTTTCGGGACATCTATATGTCCCGGTTTAATAAAAAATTTTTAAATTAACTAATTTAGACTAATTTGTAGGTATCTTTAATCTTAACCAGTAGATAATAATAATAATAGCTGATAAATATGGATGATGATCAGGAATAAAAAATTAGGGGACCATACATGCGTGTATTTTAATGTAAAATATACCTAATAAAGTTATATGTGTTAAAAATTTTGCGACTAGGGTTTAAACACAGCCGTCTTCATTTGCGTCGCCACATATATGAGTGGTTTGATGTAGAAAAGTAAAAAAACCCCACACTAAGTACTAGCATCTAGTAAATATAAATAATACTATTAGTACTATGTAATTATTTATGAAAAACGATTTTATATCGTATCTCTTTTTATTTTACTTTTGTATTAAATAATAAATAGGTATTTGATTTATGTTGTCTGTTCAATACTTACACATAATTTAATATATAGTTTTTTTTGTCTCAGTTTGACTTCATATATTTATAGCAACCCTAAATGTTTACATATATATGTATTTAATTAAATAATAATAATAACAAAATAATCAGCGTTCATATAATTATTTGTGAACGAGATTATTTTTTCCATGTTTTGGGGTTTAAAGCTTTTATGATTTAATTTATAATTTAATGATTAAAACTAATTTTAACAAAAACATAAATTTAAGTTAAGCTACATGTGAATAAGCTTGTATGTAATTGTCCGCCCCGAAAATAAATAAATTGAATATGTTATATAATATGGAAAAAAAATTTGCTAGTATAAAACTATCATTCTAAAATTTAAATGCTTTTAAAAAAATATTCATTGAGCTGACGAAGTTTTGATTGATTTTGATTTTGATTGCTAATTTCTAATTTTAAACAATTATAAAAAAAGTTGACTTAAAATTTACAAGATATACTTATTCAGGTTCATTAGAAATATATGAGTGAGGTATGCTAAATTTTAAGCTACAGATATCTAAAATTCAAAATTTTATTAGATAAAGGAAGTAATTGCAAAATTCAATAATTATCGCAAAAGTGGTTAAATAGTTTTGAAAATATATTTCCAACTGTATTACACTATTTTTAATAATGGATGAACAATTCAAGTTAGTTTCAAGTTTAGTTATAAGACCAATTAGTTTTGGACTTATAACTAAATCGATTTCTTAAATATCTCGTTTATGGTATAATTTGCCATTTTTACTCATATACTGTCAAAGATAAAATACCATTTATGATAGTAGATACTTATTCTTCTGTAATTTTATTTATTTATTTATCGACCGAAGACTTTATATCATTTAATTTGTTCCTTAGAAAGGTTTATCTCTGCTTCGTCAGTTTTCAACCACAATCTGGCTCATATTAATATTGTCTGGTGGAAATTTGGTTACAAACGATTTGTCACAGTATCATGATACGGTTTAACTTAATTTTCCAATAGAACACTTTCACTATGTATTCCGTCTCGACTATTTCACACACATAGGTATTTATATATATATATATATGTATTTGTTATGTGTTGTTCCGGGTACGGTTTTTTCAATACTGATTATTGAATGAAAGTGTATTTAACTGTTATACATATTTTTTTCGTTGTGTCATTCGAATAAATTCAAATAAATGTAGAATTTCTGACTGAATGGTAGTTTATGCAGTATTCAATAGTTGCCATGGTACAATGTAGTTTGTTTTGATCAATTTACGTGTGCGTAATAATTTTTAATTTATATGTCGCCACACTAAAAAAGTTGGTCAATTTTTTTTGTACGAGTAAATTAAATTAAATTGTGTTCACACTGAAAATGTATGGACTATGGAAAATGTAAAAAGTGTTTAAGAGTGTTTTTTTAAAACTGCTATAATATAATCTGTAGTTTTCAGTACATTTTAATATTCATATTTTCCTACTTTGAAGTTAAAAATGTTATTTATTTTTTGGAAACCAATGTATATATAATTTATTAATAATTTAGTTGAAGCAAAAGGAAAACTTCGTTCTTTTTTTTTTAAATAAGTGTTAACGTTTTAATTTTTTACATTTAGCTGTTTAAGTCTCAGTGTTACTTGTAATATTATAAATAAATACATTTTTATAGATTATTTTCAGTTTATAAAAATAAAAGTTTATCAAACTCAATTTAATAATGGTATTCACGCTGTCATTTTTCAATTTATTGTTTAGAAATATTTTTATATGAATAAAAAATGAGTTTTGAATGACATTTTATTGAACTCGTTTAAAAATGATAAAAATATTTAAATAATGGCTTATTCTTCCAATTAGGTAATTTATTCTCACTATTCATAAAGAAAATATAATTTCTAATTGAATTTGATTTATTTATAATAGACAGTATTGAGCAATAAGTTTATTTTCTAAATGATTTCGTGACTATAAGAGGAAATATTTTACAAAGAAAAACCACTATTCAGTTTGTTTTACACATTTCCGACTGGTTCCCTCGCGGAGGTGCTAAAAACTTGTCAGATCAATGTAGTTGTTATTGACTTGCTTAGCTTTTTGTGGCTATGGCAACCTTCATGAAACACAGGACAATGATTGAAACATAACTTTACGTACACGTGTTTTTATTCTTGTATCTTATGACGCAACCTCGAATTATAAAAAATAGGCAGCGACGTCAGCAATCGATATTGATTTTAGGATCAACAGGCTAAATACGGACTAAACACGCACGTTCAGTATTATATGTATACAGTTATGTACTATGTATGCGCGTACTTTATTCTAGTTATTTTGTCCTCTACATAATTATTGTGTCACACGAAAAGTCCTTGATTGGGTCGTGCACTCCTTAAATTATTACTGTGCCCTTTTAATATGTAGTTTTATGTGTTGAATAAAAGGATTGACTGAAAGTATGTTATTAACACTATTAATATGTTATGAATACATAAATAAATAACTTGTTTAATACAGATTTTATATAATTAACTTATCTGTTTCGTTTTCATGACAAAAGAAATATTTCGTATTTATGGGCGTTTGAGGATTCCGTCTCCTTAGTTTACATTTTTCTTTTTCATAAATAAGTATGTAAAATTAAGTATAAATAAAAAACGTAGTACCTGTACAAAAGTACTATATTTATTTATACTCAGGAGTCACGCGTTTTATACTGATGTCACGTGTTTAATTTGTTATACTTCTTTAAACTATTTTGAAATAATTGTTGGGCATTCCTAACAAGCAATCGTAATAATTTTTCCTGATTAAAATTACGGCAATGCGTTATTTAAATTTCCTTATGAATTTTATATTAATAAAAATATGTACTCAATTTTTATTTCCTTGCATAAATAATATAACAAATTTCTCAATTATCTGTATTTTAATACTGAAAAAAAAAAAAAAAAATTATGCAATCGCATTAATATTCACCCTTTTTAATTTATTTAAATGAATTGAGGAAATCAAGCTTCAATAGTTTTATATTTTCCATTTGTTTTAATTCTCAATAATTTCTCTATTATGTAACAATATAAGAAATAGGTAAAAAAAATAATTCCATTAAACAGTATATGCAATAAAAAAGTTTAAATATTTTTTTAGTATACAAATAGAAATATTACATGATGAAATACTATAACTTCTAGCGTATGTAGACCATTATAATTATTAATCAAAGTTATTTTGATTTTATTAGTTGCTGCTTGAAGTTGATTGTTTTAATTAATGGTCCATATTAAAATTAAAATTGGAACAAATATGAATGGCTAAGGTCTTTCGTTAATATTTGTTGAATGAATGCCAATGCTTTAAACACAGATTCTCTCAACATAAACAATTCGAAGTTATTGAGATGAAAATTTCAAACATTATTCAGTCTATGTCAGAATTCATTTTTACTATATTATGTTGATTTTAAATTATAATTAAACAATAAAAGTTAATATTTTATGTGTGATACTTATAATTTTAATTTGTTTTGAACTTGTTTAGTAGGTAGATAAGAATGTACAAACATATTACGCAAATATATTGTCTTTACTTATATTTACTTTCATAAATAGTCCCGCCTGCAATAAGACCCAATAATGATCTTATAAATCATAACCAAATGTTCGATCTATATAATAAAACAAACATAAACAACTTTTAAGTGTTCATTTATTTTCCAACTATTGGAAGTTAGAGTACTACTGTCGAACTTAACAATATTTTGTTTTTATGCTGGAAAATATTAAATTTAGATTTTGAACGAAATGAAGAAGCTTATGTTTTTACAATAATGTTTATTTTTTTTCTTTCTCTGTAAGCACTTTTTTGTATAGAAATACTTGTCCAAAAGTTTCGATCAGTAACTTTATAAATCCAAAATCACACCCAGACCGTGCGAAGAACACCCCGATGAGTCAAGTACGCATTTTTTATTTTCAATTTAAATAAAATATGAATAGTTTGATTCACAAATGCATTAGTTTTATGTTATTAGATCAATATTGTCTGTAGAACCAAAAACATTGTGTAAATTGTGTTTACCGGGTTTATCATCTTTTGTCTATCAGAAGTGACACAAATCACATTATTGATTTTATATTTGTTTATTTACATTTTACTATTAATGTATGATAAACTGATTGAAATTTTGAATTTTTATTTTGCTCAATGATGATTACTAATTCCCTTATCGAATAATTGAAAACATGTTATCGTAATAATGTGAATGGATTATGAATTATTTTATTTCAAAAAAAAAAAGTCATTTAATAATCCTACATAATACATATAAATATGCGTATATGTGCAAAAGCCTAAAAATGTGTTATCAAAAATACTTTTGTTTATTCTTCTTATGTAAGGTGTGGTACGGAACCCGGTATGAATATCTAATATCTACATCCTCCACAAAGTATAAACGCTGATAATATTTATAAACTCTATATTCTTAGTCATCACATCTCATTTCATATAGAGAGGAGAAAAGAATTAGGTACATAATGTAATTATTAGAATTTTGAAGTTCTAATATACAAAATATAAATTTGTAATTTTCATCATTCTAATTTATTTTTTTAACGTTAGTAAAAAATATATACAATATGGAATCTCAAAAAACTCAAAATTTAATAAATTTGAAATCTCAATAAAAATGTAGGTAAAAATCGAACGCCATTTCTTTTCACTTAGACAGGTATATTTATGCTATTTGTTTTTCTATCACTCGATTTTATACTTATTCCCATTGTGCGTAGGTAGTTCTTGTTTTTTTTTTTTTTTTTTTTTATCTAGAAATTCATCAAATTAACGTATTAATTTTATTACCTAGCTTTTATTTTATATGCCTATTAATTAAGATCTGTTTTCTTATAATAATAAATTGTTTCATTTTATATAGTTAGATTAATTATATAATATATTGTCTGTATAATAAACATCTTTTCTATATCAAGTTAAAATGATTTATTATATGATTACCTGCACGCACGCGCGCATACACACATGTGTACTTCATACTACTTAAGTATTGATTCTATTTATGTAAAAATGCACTTGAAATATTTTTTAATAATTTTACTCTATAAAATTTGTTTTACCTATTCAAATCAGGTATTATTCATTAATAATACACCCACTACGTTTTTAAAACATCATTTTACTAATGAATAAAGAAATAATAAGAAAAAAAGGTGGGACGTATTTCGCATTATGGGTATTCGCTTCCCGGATTAAATGCTCTCGGTAGGTGTGTTAAATTTTAAATAAATAAATAATTTATTCAATAATACAATAATTCTAAGTGGAGTATGTTAATAATATAAAGAATAATAATAGTCATCATTTCCACATACCCATTAAGAGTATCTGACCCGAGGAGTGAAGAATACCATTGGTCCGAAGTGTGCCCGTCTCTCTTGTCTATTCTATACTTTACTAAATTTTAATTTTACATTTTTTTATCCAAAAACTCAGAGAAATAAGAAATTTCCAATTTATTTTTTCACATTTTCAAAATTTTCTTGTGCCAAAATATTTTTCATATTATTTTCTATCTTTGTTTAAATTTTCATAAAGTTTTTATTAATAAAAGATAGTTTCCGAGTCTTTTTTCAAATTTTGGGTAGTTTTACTCAAATTTTGAGAAAACAATTGAGAAATTCGGAAAATTACCTTTCTAAAGTTCCATCTAGAAGCAAAAATGGTTTCAAAAAGTGGCTGGTTGAAACTTTTGGACAAGTATTTCTATACAGCAAAGTTTTTACAGAAAAAAAAAATTTTAAAAAATCCAGATATACTTCGTACCATGGGTATTCTTCGCACTTCGGGCAAGATACGCTTGGCGGCTGCCATTGTAAATTATAAATCATTTTTTCAATTAAACGATTCTGAGTGGAGCTTCAGCTAATATACAATTATTGTAATTGTCAATATGTTTTACAATTGTTACTTAATAACAAAATAATCTATGTGCAATTCATTATTCGTATAAATGATTAAATTTGTGCAAGAAATTATGTAATAAGTGGTCGAAATTCAACCAGAATAACAAAATATATGAACTTTTGTGTGATTTTACATAAATCTTATTTATTATACTAATATACACGCATTGAACTTAAATGTTGAACTAAAAATTATTTTGTTACATACAATATTTATGAAAAACGAAAATTTATTTTTGATATTATATTCTCTTATACCTAATGAATATTCCATAAATAATTTTAAATTACAAAAAAAGTCGTAATAAAAGTACCTCATATTAAAATAATAAAGCAGCTCTAATTATCGTAAATCAATATTAATTCGCTATTACATAATTAGTACTAATGAGAACTAATGTTTATCGGGTCGCCTCTGGTCAGTCAAGGTTAAAAAACTTGCAAAAAATTTAGTTTACCAGGTAAGGTTTAAATCCGGTACCGTCGCATCCGAACTGTTTTGATTGGACTATTAAACTACAAGAACAACGTTGAAAACAGTTGAAGTAGTAGGTATTTCATATTATACCTGAAAATATTAAATTTTCAAAATAGAATATTTAGAAAACTATTGATGAGCGCAGATTTTAGTTCACACCATCGTATTCAGCAATGAAACACACCATAAGACGGCGATAAAACATTATCAACCGTTCTGAGTGTTCATGAACTAGAAATATATCATAATATTTGTCTGTATTTTCTTCGATTTTTTTTCAATCGAACCCTTGTCAAATTATTCGCCAGTATGAAATTTTTTTGCACCAAAATATTTGCAATAAAATTTTCCACTAGGTACAAAGTTTCAAAAAGATCGGTTAAATCCCGGGTTAAACTAATTTTCTATTAGCTATGGTAAAGTGTATAATTTTAGGTAAAACTAACAAATTTCGTCAAAATTTGAACTTCAAACGGTTATAAAGAAAAAAATTGACTTTTGAGATTTTTTCAGGTCAATTAGACATGTATGTATGTGAGAGCATATTAAATTTGTAAATCTTAATATCTAGAATTAAAAATGTTATTACATAAAAACTAACAAAAAACGAGAAATTAACAGTATTTTTAAAATACTGTACTTAACTCAAAATTAATCAAATGTTTTTGAAATTTTTATGAAGTGCTCTCGTGACTATTTTTAGTAGTTAGCAGAAGTTTCAAGTTTCTAGTTCCATTATTTTTTGAGTTATGTTAAAAAATTATTATCAATTTTATGGAAATTCCGGTAATAGCATGTTTTATCATTCTTTGTCAATTTTTCGAAAGATTTTCTTCGTTTTTGAAAAAAGTATTGAGAAATTTGAAAAACGACCTCATTAAAGTACCATCTGAGTGTGGTTTCGGATCTATAGAGATACTGTTCAAAATTTTTGGACAAATATTTCTATACGAAAAAGTGTTTCTAGAAAAATAAAAAAAATTGTGTACTTCGCATTTCGAATGAGATATTCTTGGCGAGTGTGTTAAATTTTAAATAAACGATTGATAATTTCTTCAATAAAATGATTCTGAGTAGAGCTTCAACTAATTCACAATAAAAATTATCTGTTTTGAAGGAATGAACTTAAATGTTGAACTAAAAGTTATTTTGTCACATACAACATTTATAAAAAACGATAATTGATTTTCATATATTCATTTACTCCTAATGAATATTCCATAAATTATTTCAAATTACAATAAAATTATAAACATTATTATAAAATAATAAAGCGGCTCTGATTATCGTAAATAAACGTTAATTCACTATAACATAATTAGTATTTATATTTATCGTGTCGCCTCTGCCTAGTCACGGTTGAAAAAGGTGCAAAATATTTAGTTTATCGGGTGAGGTTTGAACCCGGTACCGTCACATTCGAA
Organism: Stegophylla sp. TES_Ste_2020; assembly: GCA_025469315.1. Classification (NCBI taxonomy): domain Eukaryota; kingdom Metazoa; phylum Arthropoda; class Insecta; order Hemiptera; family Aphididae; genus Stegophylla; species Stegophylla sp. TES_Ste_2020. Next base: position 14,493 of record JAIPRM010000802.1, on the reverse strand, counting down.
CTTGACGCCTAGACCACTAGAACATATGAACAACGTTGAAAAATGTTTCTAGAAAGAGAAAAAAACAAACATTATTGTAAAATCTTAAGTTTCTTGTCTTCACTCAGAATCTAAAATAATAAAATTGATTATGAATTGATTTGAAAATCAATTCATCTTGATTTGTCGTCCATGCTTTTTATTTGTATTAATACACATTAAAAAGTAATCAATAACCACTTTAAGAACAATTTATAATTATTATACTAACTACACAACATAAAAAATATGGATAAATTATTTTAGTGTGTCTTCAAATTATAAAATACATTTATCATAAAATAAGTTTAAACGTTTGTTTGTTTATAAATGACAGAAACAATTTTTTGCTATCCTTCATTATGTATAGTTAAAATACAAATTTGAGAATCATTTTTATGTCTAACATTGTTTAGTTAAAAAGAAAATTTTTTGACAGAGTAATATGTGGTATGTTAGGTATAATTGTGTTTTTTTTTATTATATTTAAAGTTTAATTAAAAGTGTCTAAAATGCATTATTTATATTTTAGCAACTGATGCGTTCTCAATAATATGTTTTAAAGTATTATTTTAATTTTGTTGCTTATAAGTTTGACGTTTAAATTAATGTTTTGATTAGTTTACTATACAGTCCGTTATATAAAATAGATATTAGGTCACAATTAATATCAATGATATGATGTAATTGTACTTATTTGTTAATCTATTTTAATTATAAAAAAATGTGCTTCTAATTGATTTCCATAAAAATAATCTGTATCAATTTGTATATTACATAAGTTATTTGTGACATATATAGTTGTTAAAAATATATTAACCTTGCCATTTTAATAACTAATGTTAGAACATTTCCTTCAAAAAATTTCTTCACCAAACTCATCCTCGATTTGGATATCAACTGATTCTATACATAATCTATTGTACGTAATAAATAATTATTCGTGTTAATTAATATAAGAACACACCAAGAGAGTGCACATATGTTTAAAAGTTTCCGTTAAATAAAAAAATTCCTAGTGGAGCGAAGAAGCTTATTATTTTGTAATGTTTATTTTTTTCCCCTTCTGTAAACATTTTTTCGTATAGAAATACTTCTCCAAAAATTTCGATCAGATCCGAAATCACACCATTAATATTTTTTCCAAAAACTAGAGAATCTGTTGAAAATTGCCAAAATATGATAAAATATGCTATTGCAGGGTTTTTTATAAAATTGAAATATGTTTTTTATCATAGCTTCAAAAATAATGGAGTTAGAAACTTGAAATGTCCATAAACTATTAAAAATCGTCAAGTAGATTCTTTATAACGATTTCGAAACATTTGACCAATTTTAAATTACAAATAGAATTTTGAAAGTACTGAAATTTTTTTTTTATGTTTTTATTTTATAAAATTTTGAATTCTTGATATTAAGACTTAAAAATGTAACATAACTTCATTTCAGAAATGTGCTTAATTGATCTAAAAAATCGTTAATAAACTTTTTTCTTTATCTCCGTTTAAAGTTACCATTTTGATGGAATTTATTAGTTTTACATAAACTTCTAAGCTCCATAAAAATAGTTTTATTCAAAAGGTATATTGTTAGATATCATATTTTATATGATTTGAAAAAACAAATTTTGTTTGTTTTGACATCCTGTTGAAAAATAAATGTACAATAAGATATTTATTCGTATTTTGAATTTTTATTAAAATCTGTTTTTCAACATTTATATTATTAATACCGAGCGAGTCGGAAATAAATTATTTTTACGAAATCATATTAAAGTGTTTCTCCCAACGTAGACTTTTGTTATATTACATTTGGAGTGAAGCGGAGAATATTGGTTTTTCAATAATGTTTTTTTTTTTTAGTTTTTTCCCGTAATCAATCTTTTAGCAAAAGGAATCAAAGTCTCAACTCCTCAGCTTTTATATCGATAAAAAATGTCTTCTAGTGTGTTCTTAAAACAGATCATTTTTGCGATTTCTTTTAGTTTTACGTGTATAAAAAAGGTACCTCTAATCGTTTTACTTATTATAGCTTTTTAATGTTGTCTTGATTTTTAATTAATAAATCGTTTTTTATGAATATTCAATCGCGATATTATAATTCAATTTAAAGTTTATTCAAAATATTTTTCTTTATTATAAATAAAATCATTGAATTAGTGAGATATGTATACCCACGCCATCCAAATGTCAATCACGAAAAATTTTTAAGTTGAGCTCCGAGTATTTTTTTAAAGTTTGTTTTTAAGTCTGAAGTTTATTTAATCCTGATATTATATTTTATGCATTATATATAAGAATAATCAAATTAATAAGTGTAAATACTTATAAAAAAATAAAAATGCTCACAGTATATTTTAAACCCAAAAAGTCCAAATCAGTGAGTGTGTACCGTCATTCAATAAATAAACTTCTTTGGTCCATTCTTAAAATAATATATTATTGAAACTGTTTTTAGTTAGTTCATTTGAATTGAAACGGTTATCAAAAAAAATAATAAGAAAGAAAGAAAATAATTGACTTACAAAATTTTTCTGGTTTATGTAACATAATGTTTACTAAACTCACATATTATGTGGTTGAGGTTATATTAAATTTTCAGCTAATAATATAACAATAATTCAAAACTTTAATAGATGAAATACAAGATAACTGCTAAGTTATATATCTATCATAAAAGTGCACAAATTGTTTTCCTGGTAATTGGTAAAAATTTCAAGTTTTTAGTCCAATTATTCTTTACTTTTATCGAATGACAAAACACTTAACAATTTATAAGATGTTCGCGGATTAAAAAGATCCTACACGGTTATAAACGTATTATACTGTTATGTTTTAAAAATTAATAAAAAACAAATTGTCTTAGATAACTATTCTCTGTTGAAAAAAGAATTAGTTAACTTATGGATTTTTCCACTGATTTTTAAATTTTGACGGAACACTTAAGTACTTGAAGTCGAACCAATGTTCCGCAAAAAATCGGTTAAGAACTACTATTCTAGTTCTATTAATTTTAGAGTTATATGATTAAATTACTAGAATCGATTTTGTTCAAATCTTGTTTATGACATTTTCACTCAACTTTTCAGAAGTTTTAGATTCTTAGAGGAGCGAAGAATGTATTGGTTTTACAAATTTATGTTTTTTCTATATGTATAGAATCACGATTTTGGGTAGAAATAGTGGTCAAAAAGTTAAAACCAGTAACAAGTAACAAACTTCATCGTTCCACTCAGAATTTAAAATTGTGAAATGCTAGTAAGTATCTATGTATAAACAAAATCGTCAAAAGTTCATTGTATCTAATTATTATATTTAAAGTTTTTATTCGTTGTTTCTATTTATAAATTGTTTTATCATTTAGATAAGAATAGATAAAAATATTAACAATACCTACTAAGTAACTATGATTATGTTTTGAATTCTGAGTTTAATAAAGAAGCTAATTAAGTGACATTTATTTATTTTTGTTAATATTTATTTACTCGAAAAAGTGCTTGGTTTTCGAAAGAAAATTTTTTTATGTAGTAATTTTAAGAGATCATTTTTTGAGATTCTGAATATGTTTGGCCAAGCGTGAGAAAAAAGTACCCGGAAATTGAGTAAAAATGCTAAAATATGTCAATTTTAGTAAATTTGTTGTTATCATAGATTATAAGATAGGTAGGCTATGAAATTTCATCAGTCATGAACATTTTCATAATTTGAGGTTATGAGGAGTTTTATCATAATATATATTATAGATATTATATTGTAAAACATAATTATTGATAAAACCCCTTGCTGAAGTGAGAGTGTTATATAAAAACAGTCTTTCCTTTACTGCTGTTCAGGCATGCCGCATGCGACCTTTATTGTTGACATACGAACAACGAACACGATTATAAAGAACTAATTTTAATAATTCTTTATACGACCCTATCCATTCTCTTATTTATTATCTTTGGTCGTAACCATAGAAACTATCATAGACCTTAGTAGAGAGCACGGACTGGAAACGAACATGCAGGCGGGTGGCAGGGATCCGGGCCTATTATGGTTTAGGTGATACGTTATCGGGGAGGGGATAGTACCCGTAGAAAAAGAGCGCCCCTTATATTCATGAAATAAGTAAAATGACTAGTTTCATGTATTTAATAGTTCAAAATATGAAAATATGAACGAAATAGATAATAATAATTATATATTAATAATATTAATTATTATCTAGCCTTCCTCTCTAGACCTTATACGAAGGTCTAAGGAAACTATCTATCATCAATGGTGATAGTAGTAGAAACTTGAAATTTCCACCTATTTTCAACATTAGTGTAATATAGGCTGAAAAAATGACCATTTTGAGATAAATATAAAACTTTGAAATTCATTTTTACATTTAACTAGAATTTTAAATTCTTGATATGAGCTTATAATATATATCTTACTAATTTTTGTGTTTAATGAGTAGAGTTCGGGACTTTGTTGTATTTGCATATTCTTTATAATAAATAGATAAATTTCATCAAACATATACAGGGTGTTCCAGTACGATTTGACAAATGTAATAACTTTAGTTCTATTAATAATTTTATCATTATTTTTTTAAAATTATTATTAGAGCATTGCACTACAGCAGCATTAACGTATTTTTTTTTGTGTGTGTGAGAAGAGAGGACACTCAAATTTTCAAATTTGAAATTTTACACTACAGTTTTAGAAAAAATCAAAATAGCCATTTTGTGAATCTGATTTTTAGAAAAATATTGGTGTTTAAATTTTTAATAAAAGTTAATCCGTTCATTTTCTACGATTTTTTTAAGTTTAATAATTTAATAATATTGTTAAATAGGTCTAAATATCACCAACTGACGTCATAATATTACCATTATTATGACGTTTTGACAAAATTATTAAATTATTTGCAAACTTAAAAAATCGTAGAAAGTGAATGGATGAACCAGAATTAAAGATTTAAGCACCAATATTTTTCTAAAAATCAAGTTTACAAAATGGCTATTTTAAATTTTTTTAAAAACTGTAGTATACAATTTAAATTTGAAAATTTGAATCACTCCCCTCTCAAAAAAAAAAAAAAAAGAATATATACGTTATTGCTGTAGCACAATACTCTAATATATTTTTTTTTTAAACTTAAAAATCATTATTAGAATAAAAGTTATTGCATTTGTTTAATCGTACTGGAACACCCTGTATGATATTTAGTCCAGTGGACATTTTTTTTACGTAAAGAATCCCAATCAACAAATTTGAAGAATTGTCTTTTTGATTTAAGGATTTACACATGAAATATTTATAAATTATTTATGGGTACATAATAATATTAAAATAAAATAAAACAGATCCAAAGAAGGAGACTAAAGCCCCTTAGCCCCTCCCTTGGATCTGAGCCTGTAAAATATTATATTTGGTATATCTAATTTTATTTTATACCAAGTTTGACTTTCCACAAAGGAGGGAAGCAGGGATCAATTTTTTCCACAATCCTCAAAAATTATTTACTATATTGCTGTCATTTATATTATATCTACTCATTTTTAGATTCTAAGTGAAATAAAGAAATCAGTGTTTTTACATTTTTGCAATGATGTTTATTTTTATTTTTTATGTGTATATTACGATCAATGATGAAATAAAAATATTTACGTTAATTACCAGCTATTTGAGATAATGACCAAATTGCTAGGTCATTGTCGTCGTATACCGGTTAACATCATGTATCAAATGTTTTGGTCACTGTTGTAAATTATGAAAATGAAATGAAATATAATACTTTTACAACGTTGACTTAATATTAACACAAATGACAATTGCCTGATACATATTATGTACACTCAGTACTGTAGCTATCTTTTATTGCGCCTTTGGCAAAACAAAATTTTGCTCTCCTTCTCCGTCAAAAAATTTATACACTCGCTTTTTTTTAATTATTCCATTAAATACTAGTTTTATTTTCATAGTTTGTACATTAAATATCCATAACACTTGTTTTATAAATACTTTCAATAAAGTAACATTCTGATAAAAATAATTTAATTACTTTAAACAATATAAATATAAATGCTCTATTTCTCGATATTTTGCGCCCTAATCTTATCTGCTCCCTTAGCGATCGCCCATATCGCCAACCCCTAGCTACAGCACTGCCTACACTACTTGTTCCGTATCCAACTCTTTACCACGTCATTTTAAGTTCGATCAAATTAATTATCAACAGTTTTTGCGCGTATTTTGATACTCATCGTTACGCTCCATCACTTCGCTTCATCTTGTCTATATACGTCTTTCAACTTGCTGTGCAACTTTGGTACATTTCAGTTTGATAATCGGTAATTATCAATGGCAAAACTAAGATTTTTGTAAGGAAAAGAGATATAATTTATAAATATTGTCTAATAAAATTAAAACTTAAATTTTTATTTTAATTAACAAGAATATGTATAAATTATGTCTTTTAAGATCAATAAAATTAAATTTATTAAAGTAATGATAATAATACATTTTAAAATTATGTGTGCGATGTTTCTAATCCAATAACAGTGTTAGTATTACCTTTATGTTTTTAACTGTTATTTGAACTTTGCGATAAATATTTAAAAACATTAATCTATTAGATCTTAACTGGCCAATAAAATAACAATTAAAAATTGTTAACTTTTGAGTAGTATATCAAGGATCTAGTAATAAAATCTAGTAATAAAAGAACAACTAATTTTTAAAATACCTAGATAGGAATAAAAAATTTTTGTTTTCTATTTGAATTTTTTTTTTTTTCATTATTAATTATTTATGACACACCAAAATAAAATTTAAAAAAAACTTATAAATTTTTGTTCCGTATTAATAAATACTTAAAATAATTTTTTTTTTTAAATATCTCTCCTGCAAATGTAGGATTGGTTGTTATGTTCCTTTAATACTTTATGTCAAAAATAATAATATACCTTTAATTCATGCGAAAATAATACAAAATATAACAAGGCTCAAAGAGGGGTTGTCATAACCCCAAAACGCTCCCATGGGTATGCCACTAGTAATTATCAATAAGTCCTTGAATAACATGGTAATAAGACATAGTATAATTATATTTCATGAAGTTATGCATAAAATAGCACATTTATAATTTGATGTGGTTATTAACTACATAAATGATTATTTATGTAAATTCATATTAGGTTAAGTAATTAATGATATTAACTAAACTTCATTGTAAATTTTCCATATTTTCATCATTGACCGTAACATGTACACTGTAGATGTTTTTGTATAGAGAGTACTTGTCTAAAAGTTTCGACTAGCAATTTTTTGAACATGGGCGGAATTGGAGGCTTATCCCCTCAAATACACTCAAAGCCCATCCAGATTTTTTTAAATTGTATAAGGTTAATAGAAGGAAAGGGAAAGGGTTAAATCAGTCAAATAAATATTTTAGCCCCCTTCAAAAAAACAAAAAAAAAAATTAAATCTATTTCTGCCCATGTTTTTGAATGAGAATTGCAATAAAATTTGAAGCAAAACGGATGGAAAATAATAGTTATAATAATTTAGTCTGAACTAAAATATAAAATTATGTCATTTTTGTTATGTAATATTTTTATGTCTAATATTACAATTTTGGAAATTTGTATGCTATTGATTACCTGCATATTTTATAAAAACTACACAATGTAACATTAATAGTTTAAAACTTTTTTAATGAAAATTAAATCACACTATATGGCTTGCAACTTTTCCTAATAAAAATTAATTAATTAATAAATTACTTATTATTTCCTAAATTACTCTTGTCCATTAAATCATAATGTAATATTTATTTATTCATATAGTAATAATGTTAAATATGACATTAAATGATTCATTATTCTTTGGAAATTTTGTATTTGTGTTTATTAATTTGTATTGCCTTTATAGTTTTCTATACAATTTGTTAGTGGCGTTTATGCATATTAAATTGCTTCAATTCATATTTTGCCCGTTGAGGCTTTAAAGCATAAAATTATTCTAAATACTTCTGATAATACTTAATATATTTTTATTTTTTTTTATCATTGTTCAACTATATCAAATACATTTAAGCCATTATTAAATACTAAAAATAAACTTTTAATTATTAATTTACTAAACTAGAGAATTAATTTATTTTATAGTGAAAGTGTATCAATAATAAAAAGGCATTTAGGTACCAATTTATTGGTCATGAGCATGAAGTTTAATATATGAAAATTATATTTTCAATATTTAGTTGTTTATTTTTAAATTCTCTCTCATTTTTATTACAGTTTAACAACTTAATTGTCTTTTGGTGTGTACCTCTATAAGAAGTGTTTAATGTTACTGATTTTGCTTATTATTACTGGATTTTGGTAAATAAACATTTTGAATTGAGTACATTTTATCGCAATACAATTTGTTACATGAAGTACTTAAATCTTTATTCATAACTATTTTATTAAATATTGATCTATTTGCATTTTTATGTTTGTGTATACATTGTACAGTACTGTCTCGTTAACCCGAACTCAGTTAACACAAATTATTGGATAACGCGAACCAATTTTTCAGTCCTAAAAAAAAGCCTTATACTTTAAGGTAGGTTTTTATTTTTATTTTCTCGATTTACACAAATTTTTCACTTAGCACAAAATTCGAACAGGATTTAGAAACCATAATGTCATTTTGTTGCTTAGCACGAACACAAAAATTCCATTTTCTATTTTCGTTTTATTACTTGTGTAACATTAAATCTTTATTACCTACAGCTATTTAGTTTTATCAATGCCTCTTATTCCTAATGTATGTATAATGTACATATGTGTGCAATCTGGTTTGGTGCTAATCGTTCTTGTTCAAAATTTATTTGTGTAGTATTTAATATAATAACAATAATAATAATGATGTAAAATAATTTCTTATATAATATATATTTCTTAAATTATGCATTATAAAATTTGGTATGTATTTAATATTTATATGTAATTGATAGTGTACTTTAATAAAATGTATTTGATTAACCTCTTCTGTTCACACAAACAAATTCATGTTAAATATATCAGTTTATATAAATATTTTTAACAATAACAGGTTATTTTGTAGTCTTGTCAAGTTATGTTAATGAGGGGGTTACTTAGTAATAAAAATATGTGCATAGTATATTTAAAAGTACGATCCTGAGAACAGTCCAAATGATGCACTTTCCAAGGGACTCACATTTTGTATTTTACAAAATAAAATTCAGTGAAACAGCACAAGCAGTTATATATATGTATACTCGTGTACCAATATTTAATATTTACTAGATATGACATTAGTGGTTTAACTGATATTTTTCATACCATTGTTACCTTAGGAAAAATGAATGAACATTACCAAGCCTGTTTTGTAACTAGTTACCTATTATGATTTGTAAAAGGATCAAAAAAGGAAGATTACACAGAGTTAATTTAACATAAAATTGATTTTTGTAGTTAATGGTAATAACAATGAACTTCTAAGACTATAATTTTGACCAAATCAATAATTTACTTATACATACTACTCTAATCTGTACAGTGTACACACACTTTGTCGGGATTCACTAAAAAAAGGAGACTGATATATACTTGAATAAATAATAAAAATATACATTTATTTACTAAACCATTTAAAATAAAAATAAAATATTATCATAATACTTAAATGACTGTAAATTGAAACTTGAAATAGTAAAAAACATTAAAGTTTAACGAGTTAACATATAAATTATAAAGATAAAAATTATGTTACTGTATGAAAATTGAAAATGAGCTAACAAAAGTCTTCCTTCATTTGTAGGTATACTTAAAAACTAGGATAGGTAGGTATTTAAAAATTAAATCTTTGTCAATTTAAATATTTAATAATATTTTGTATAAGGTTGGTTTTTTTTTTACTGGAATTCGGCCAATCATAATCTAAGTGGTCAATTGACCTCAATTTGATCAGTCATTTAATTGTTCAATTGTTATTGTGCTAACTTTAGAATATATGTATTACCTAGGTAACAATCATTATTTATATATAAATATATATGCAGGTACAAATTTGTTTCTCAAATTGTCATCTAAATTAACTATATAATCAACTTAAATTTTTTTATTTATAACCTTACAGAACCTTACAGATTTTCATAGTATATATTAAATCTAAATGTTATTTTCTAATCTAACAATGAAATTATGTAATAGGGTGTGTTCCATGAATTTGACGAAACTGGTGCTAACAAAACCATTGGGATCAGATATGTCATCTTCTTTAACTATAGCTGTGAAAATGCAAGTGCGTACAACACTGTTTTTCTGTATATATACCAATTGCTATTATTATACTGTATTTAATTACATTATTCAGGGATCAAAGAGAACATTACGAACAAATGAACTCCCATTAACTGTAAATGGGTCCCTAGAAATAGAATTACAGTTAAACTTCTGTCTCCAGGTATTTTCATTAGTAATTATTTTAAAAAGTGTAATTTTAAAAATACCTCTAATAATGTGTATTTGTTCAACAGTACCCGCACTTTTTAAAAAGAGATGTCAACAAATTACATGTAATGCTTCAACGTCGAAAGAAGTACAAAAATCGTACTATACTTGGTTACAAAACTCTCGCGGAGGGAGTCATTAATATGTCACTTGTAATTATGTTAACTAATAAACAATATGAAATTTTTTTAATATATTTTAATGTTTTATTTTTATTTAGGTACTCCAAAGACCACTTGATCTCGAACTAGAACTTCTTAGTGATCCTAAGGATCCTAAATCACTAATTGGCCGTGTATATATCTCGTGTTTAAACAGTCAACCAGTTGATCACGAAGATTCCTCTAAACCTAGTACAGGTTATCATTAATAATATTAATAGCTTTAATTATAATGGTTATATACCTAGTAAATTAAATGCATTACTTGTATATATATATATATTATATGATGAATTATAAAATATTGTATAGGAAGAGGTCAAGAGTTTTCTGATGAAGATGAAGAGTTTAGTAGTGGAGAAGAAGCGTCTGATTCTGAACCAACTGTAGAAGATCGTCGACGAAATAAAAATATTGCTACTGGAAACGCTAGGGTAATAATATAAATTAATGTTATCAAGATAATATTTTGGATAATTTAAATATTGTACTTATACCATATAATCTGATATTTTTTTTTATCTCACTAAGCAGCAAAGAAATCTGAAACAAAAATTTATTGCACTTCTGAAAAGGTTTAGAGTCAATGAAGATTTGCATTCATTAGAAAATGATAGGGAAATTATTAATCAAAAATTCTCAGGTATATTTAATACTTTTATCAAAACCAATTTCCATCAATACTCATGCACTTATATGATGACAGGAGGTGACGTGGACCCAGCTGATATTGAAGATCTTTTTGAAGAGCTTGAAGACTTGAGTGACTCTGGTCCTGATTTGGATACATTATCTATTCTATCTACTCCAAAACCATCACTTCGTCCGTTTTTTTCCAGCTCTAGAACAAACATAATAAACGATGGCCTTCCAGGTTTGTAATCAAAAGTATATTCACTGAATATTTTAAAACAGGATTTATTAATTTAATATATTATAGGTAAAATTTCCCAAAAAATGTGTTTCACATTTTTTAAATGTTTTAATTTATGTATAAAAAATGCTTTATATTAAAAATCGAGTATGTATTTCCTTATTATAGTAAACTAATTGCATTTTAATAGTTTATTGGGCAGTGGCCCAAAATAAATAGTTTTATATGTACATTAAATAGAATTTAGTATTTTAATATATTTACTTATTTAATATAGTCTTAGATCTTGTGTCAATGAATCTCATGAATGAGTTTTTTTACATATTTTGTTAACCTTCCAACAAGTGCATTTTTGCAGAAAAATTTTTCTTGTGCATTTAAATTTATTTTACAATTATTAAATATTAATATTCCTTTAAAACATTATTATCTGTTTTTCAGAAGAATCCTGATCAATTATGTCCAATACTTACATATTTTCTTTATTTTAAATTCAGTTCTGTAGTATTGTTGCTGAATATAACTTTATTTTTCTGGTAAAGTCAGTTATTTATTTAATAGGAATTAATTTTTGTGTTTCATATTATGATCTAATTGTATATAAATATCTACAATATCTTTTATACTTTTGAATATAAATAGATGGTATTTTTCTTATATAGTTACATAATATATCAAAATATATTATGTACATCAGTACACTTGTTAGTATTCATTCATCATAATTCCTTTGTTTTATAATTTTTAACATACATAATAAAGTATACTAACATTATTTTTAAAAAAAAGTGTAAAATGTTTGGCCATACCAGGTAAGTTTTAAGTACCTACATAGTTGTTATATATATAAAACTGTTCGCAAATGTTACAATATATGTTTAGTGTATATGCATATTCATATGCTAACTGGAAAGTTATTATTAATTTTGGTGTTTATTGTTGTTCATAACAATATTTGATAATTAATGGGTTACTTTAAAATTTGTGTAATATTTAAAATTATCCTAAGTAAATCCAAATTTTATAGAAATATGAAGAATCCTCATACATTTTTTACTATTTAAGTATCTTATATACATATATATTATACAGTGTGATCACTAGAGTTAGGATGTTGATGACTTTTGCATTTTTTTTCCTTTTATTCTGTACAATGCTATCCTAGCTAAAAATTTGTTTCATGCTCCCTTGATGCAAAGTATTCTAATTTTATTTTGCATTTTTTGCATTTTTAGCTATAAATGCATTTTTTTTTGTTTTTAACGTCATTTTTCAACATTTTCAAGTCATTTTTTCATTTTTTAGGGCATTTTTTGTACTTTTTATACAATGTGGGGCATTTTTCACAAATTATAGATTTTAGGGCAAATGTTACATCCAAGTTTGGAAACAAATTTAATTTATTAAAATCTAACTTTGGATTTGGACTATAAGTAAAAAATTTATATCATTTTATCGCGTTCCGATAATATTTACTCTTTAAGTGTCATATTGATGAAACGAGTGCTCTTTCAGACATACGCCGATCATACACGCTTATCGAGTATTATATTTATTTAAAGGTCATTTTTTAAAGTTTTTAGAGCATTTTTGCACATTTTTTAGGGCATTTTTGTGTGTTTTTTAGGTCATCAACATCCTAACTCTAGTGATCACGCTCTCAGGTACCACTAAATATCTGATCGGCTAAATCACGTACGTTGTATTGAATACATTTTTCGTTGGACTTAATGAGTACTAAAATATACATTTTTTAACATTTTTCAAATGTTTAACCCTAAAAATGTTTATTTTAGTACTCCTTAGGCCCCAAAACAAAAAAAAAAATAATTTCAATACATTGTCATCCTGCTAAGATGTTTAATGGTACCTGAGAGTAAAATTACACTGAATATATACATTATACACAATAAAGTCATTAATCTGAATGAGATCTGGGAAAAAGGTTGCTTGGATTATCTATGACTTAAAAAAATCAATTTTTTTGCGATTTAAATTTTGAAATTTATTTTTATCTATACTCCATTAGTTTTTTAAAATTTGTATTGAAAAAACAATAAATACAATCAAAATTATTATATATGTACTGCAAGTTAATAAATGTATTATATATTATGTACCTGACAAACTTTATTACCAAAAAATATTTTATAATATTGATAATTATAAGGCTAATTGGTGTAAGTGGTATTTTTCCAAAATATTAGTATGGCAGAAAGCAATAAGTGCTGTTATTACGAATCGATATTTTCAATCAGATCATCCGTATCATTTATCTAACCCGTATAACCATTGTTTTTAGTTTAGGTAGTGTCCGTTATCTAATTGGCAGGTAAGATAAATTTATGGATGTAAGCAGCATTTATAAGGTATAATCGTCACACTGAAAATTATGAAAATACAAAATTAATGAAAGCGCCATCCTTTACACATACGATCAATGACTAATTTTCACGTGGTTGTTAAAATGAATTAAGCGACACGTATAGTGGTGGTCATGGGTGCCATGAAGTGAAGAGATGCACGTATTTTTTTTTTTTTTTTTAAAAGTTTTTAAAAAAAATATGAAGGGTTAGGTAAACACTTTTGTATAGAAATACTATTCATATATTTTCAACCTACAACTTTTTGAATAACAGTTTGACCTTAGATAGTATTTTTGAAATTCTCAATAGTTTTAGAAAAACTACACAAATTTTGACCAAAAAGACTAAGACACTATCTTTTTAGATTCTGAACGAAGTGAAGAAGCTTATGATTTTACAATGATGTTTATTTTTTTTTCTCTTTCTGTAAACACTTTTTCGTATAGAACTACTGGACCAAAAGTTTCGATCAATATCTCTATAGAACCGGAATCATACCCAGATGGTACTTTAGACAGGTCATTTTTCCAATTTCCCAATACTTTTTCCAAGCGCGGTGAAAATATGTCGAAAAAT
>JAIPRM010000801.1:22284-47700 GCA_025469315.1 Stegophylla sp. TES_Ste_2020 | reverse complement strand
AATATTAGGCTTTCAGAAAAAATGTATTTTGTGAAAATCGGTTTAGTCATTTTTAAAAATATTTGCCTTTTTGTACACAATAGACTATAGAGGGGTGAGTCGATTTAGTTGCACGCGAGTGTATATTGTAAACATCTTTACCATCAATACTTGTAGACATGTCAATGCATTTGGTCCATTTATTGCTAAACTCTATTATTTATGTATAATGCGTGTGAATCACAGATAGACCATGATGACAATAATAGTAATAACTATTAAAATGGCGAAATGGTAAACGCCAAAAACGAAATAGTAAGCATTTATACTTGCAAGTTTTCCTATTGCCATCTGCACAATATTTCTGAATGATTAATACCACACATGACCTTTTATGTTCAGCCATTAGGCCTGTAAATTTGGGCTACGGATTAACATAAATTAGTACTGTTTTTCAATGATACAACTTTGACTCTTTGTTAACTTGGTTGTGGCTTAATCAATTTTTTTTTTTTCACTAACCTTTACACCACTACTGTCACGCTGGATACCTGTTTCATAAATGCAACCATAGCGATGTTATAAGTAAAGGAATAAATAATTAACACAAGTAATAATAAATTGGTTCTTTTATTTTCTGATTTTCTGTATAAATAATGAAATGTACAGAATTCTATATTGAACACTATACATTATAAATTATTAAACAAAATACTTGTTACTACATAGCGCAATATTATAAAATATTGAGGGGAAATTATGAATTTAAATAAACATAAATAATTAATAAATAACAATAAAATTTAAATTTTTTTCCAATGTTCTCTCTATATTTTAGGTATAAAAGACATCTAGAGATAATCATCATGTTATTTAACATATAAGATCCTAATGAAAAAAAAAATTAACAAAAACTTATAAGGTATTTTCTCTAACTACTATTTTGTACAAAATAGAAAAGAACAAAGTTAACACTTAAGAAAATAATAAAGTAAATACAATACTTAATATGTAATAATAATAATAATGATAAAAATATTTATTTATTTATTCCAAAGATCTTTCTTGTGGGAACTCAAATGAGGACATTATAATAATAATTATACTTTTATTTATATTATTCACAAAATAGTTGAAAATTAAAACGTTATAAAATGCTGGTATTCATGGTGATCATCATGGAAATTAAAGAATTAATTTAGCAAAAACAACAAAACTTTAAGCAAGGAAAACCATGAGTATCAGTTTAAGAACAGAATATACTGTTAAACAGTTAATTTAAAATATTAATTAGTTCTTATATTACATATATTTTTCAATAAAAAAATTGTTAATGATGAATTCTGTTTTATTTTATACTTAAATAATACACTACGTGTAAATTTATGTTTACAGACTAAAATCATACGAGTCATAATATTAAATTGGAAATAATTATCACAAAAAATGTTCAATAAACGCTAGATAAACACCTGGAGTTTTTCTTCTACACCTAATGAACACCAAAACGATGAAATTCTTTTTCTGCACATTATTCACTAGTATATAACTTCGTAAACAGTTGCTTTCTTATCTCCAGAACCAGTTACAATATATTTATCATCGGCTGATATGTCACAGCTCAAAACCGAAGAAGATTCTTTAGACTAAAAATATACAAAAATGGAAGATAAAATAAAGAGATCAAGTGGCAAATCATTAATTTCTATTAAAAGTGTTACTGACCTGGAATATAGATGCACCATATGGCGTACGCCACGCATTTAACAAATTGTCTTTACCCGTTGAAACAAACCATTTACCACACGTTGCAAATCGCAATGATAATACGCAAGATTCATGTAGATGTAGTTGGTATTTATCTGGTTTCAAAGCGTGTAATACTTCGACATTAGAATTTTCCATGCCGACTGCCAACCATTCTCCCGTTGGACAGTATCCCAACGAGAATATCTAGAGTGAAAAAAAACACACATATCATTGAATACACTCACATATACATATCAAAAATTAAGATCGGTCAGTGTTGAGCACATACTTGAGATGAAAAGTCATGTTGTTGTAGCTGTCGACCTTCTCTCAAATCCCAAGAACGGACAGTGTTATCCAAACCACCTGTCCACAACTTCGAACCATCTGAAGAAATGTCTATGCATGATGCACCATCTGTATGCCCTTGGAATTGTCTTACCAGTGTTTGGTTATGTAAATCCCATACTGCTATATTACCATCTGAACAACAGCTAAAGCAAACCTGAAACGAATAAAATGAAAACCGTTATTACATGCTTATTCTTAGCACATTGATATCATTCCATGATAAAATATTAAGCAGCAAATACCTTTGAATCTGGACTAATAGCTAATGCGTAACATGCTGGTGCACTAGACGTCAATTCAGCTTTTATTCTTGGAGTGGGAGAAGCCAAATCCCATATACTCAAATTACTAGCCTCTCCACCAACAATGAGCGTCCGGCCGTCTGGTAAGAGTTTTACAGATCTTATATAGTTATCACGTTGCTACACGAACAAAAAAATAAATAAATTATAAATATAAATTAATTTACACACATTAATATAACAATTATTGTATTATAATAAAAATAGCAGTCTATTTTTATCGGCACATTTCCTCCTGCCAACAAGTTTACAAATCTAATGGTACGTACCAGACAGTCTAGTTGAGATACGGGTGACTTGGATCCGGGTTGACTGATGTCCCACACCTTGACACAGCCTTTGCCACCAGTATAAACATATTTAGTAGGGTTACTGATGGTTACGGCGCATACAACTTCGCCATGTCCGAGAGTGTTAATCTGACGGGCGTGTCTCGGGATACCAGGACCCATCAGTGCATCGGGCGGAAAAGGCACCGGTTGCATTTGGCCTTCGGCGCTCACGTGAAACGAATATGCTCTGTGCAACAAAACAAGAAAGAGAAGATTAATCTTTGAACATCGCCAATACGTTTTGTTTAGAGAGAACTTACGGTTTTCCTCCGGGAATACCCAGTCCGGGACCAAGTGGTGCTCTCATTTGTCCATGAGGATCGTAACCGACCTGTAACAAAAAAAAATGGAGAGCATTACATAGTGCATTATATTATATTAAGTGTACTAAATCATTGATTACAATTGATCGAATGAATATAGAACATGACGAGGAAATGTATTAACACAATATTGTATGTAAATACCAGTGGGGCGGCTCGTGGCTTAGACTATGAGAGGATCGCACTCCCTACTAATATTAAAAAAAAAAATTGTTTTATTCGGCTACTGGGGATACTGGGGATCGGGATCGTAAATACATGATAAAATAGAATATAGGTATGTCACACGGACTAAGAATTCTTATTTTAGTCCGTGAGGTATGTCAGCAATTTTGTGATATGCATACAGGCTTCCTACTAGCTCTCTTCACCTCGTCAAAATCGTAGTTCTCAGCTTCTCATTGACCGTGACACGACTATACATAAAACCTATATATTTTATATAATATATAGTTATAATAACCAATAAATTATCAACAACCAATGAAATGCCGAGAACTACGAGTATAAAACTTTGTATATTAATTAGTAGGAATGCACACTACAAACCAATAAGCGAATAATGTGATCATGCACATGCGCGAACTTGGAAGAAAACACACATCGAATATAAATATGGGCACAGCGCATGATAAATGTAATGCACATATTATGATTATTCCAATATTTTAGCATGGAAAGGAATCTCAGCTGGCAGTGATTTATATCATAGGCATGGAAGTACTCATTAAAGAATTTAAAATTATTGTTTTCATAACTGATAAAGTAGTGATAATATGCATTGCCAGTGGCGGCCATGACACAATATGCGAGTCACAAAATTGCGATCGTACCTAGTTATTAGCCGTGGTTTTTAGTTTGTTCTAATGCATTTCAATTTGACGTAATGTGCTACAAATTACCTACTAACTGTTATAGCCATGTTTATAAAATTTCATTTTACATAAATTTTTATTTTTATTAGGTATTAAAAGTCGTCACTGGTTAATACATAAAAATACATTGCAGTTGTTGTTTTCATGTTACTCACCAATGCTGGCCTAGGGTAATTGTTTAATGCGGCTGCTGGTGGTAAATTGTTGTGTAGAGCGCCATAAGCGCCGGCAGCCGCTGCAGCCGCCTGAAGATCATGTGGATTCGCAGCGCCTGCTAAGTAATGTGGGTATTGCGCTGAAAACGAGAAAATACTAGGTAAGTCAAATAAAAAAATTAACGAATATTAAAAGCCTTGGTGAGCGTCTCACCTAATGAAGGTCCTTTGACCATAGGTTTCATCGAGGAACCGGCTGCTCCACTACAACCACTACCACCGCTAGTCGGGGTGATCGACTTTGATATTGGTGTGCTAGGCTTGTCTTCTAACTTCTTGGTGGATGGAGTGCTGGCGTTGGACGAAGTCCCACTTCGTGGACTGTAATAAAAATGAATAAAAAACAAATTAACATACAATTTTTATATAATGACAATGTATTAACAATTACTGACATGTTTATCGTTCTTAGGAAAAAATAAAATAAAAACTATTGTGTACATAAATATACATGACGAGTACGGGATGTGACAATTTTCCACCAAAATGCACCTTTCCCTTTTTCATCAAAATGAATCTTTCTCTTTTCAACCAATACACATTTAAACCAAATTATTTCTTTACCTACATATACACAATATTCAAATGTTTAAATATGATATTATAATGACATAAAACGATTTAGTATAAAAATATTTATGAAGCACGTAATAAAAATCCAACAATGATCCAACATGACGTTTTCAATAATATAAACACGGATACAAATAAAGCGAATCATTTTTACCAATTAATGATAGAGAAAAGCAAAATAAAAGCAATACACACCTGTGTGGCCCGATATGTTCCTTTTTAGGTTGTAATTTATCGATTCCGTTTTCTCTGGGTGAAGCTGTACCATTAAGCGGTGAAACAGGGTCCTGTGAAACGCAACATTTATTAGAAAAATAATATCCGAGTTACACTGGTTTATTATTTTTTGCTCTTTTCCCCCATAAACATACAATTAACATAAATGTATAATTGATTGTATAGATATTGCATGTTTTAAAATACATACATGCGTAGTATATAGTATGCAAAAGCACATACTATTTTTTGTATTCGAATAATTCGGAGAGACACATTTCTAAATCACGTCGTATAATATGCCTAATCTACATAAAAAAAGGGTGGTAAATACTAAAAATGAAAAAAAACCGGAAATATTTCATATATCCAAAGTTTATTTTTTTTAATCATTTAAATACTAGATAATGTGTATATATTTTTTTTGAAGACATTAGGGTTTTTTGAAGGGTTTTACACTAATACTGTGAATTAGTGAGTGAACCACAATTCTTGAACAATTTGTTTCATTAAGTTATTGTTTTTAGTCATTATTGACTGAAAAAAATAAAAATAAATCGTTCTATTCTTTTTTACTGTAAAAAAATGTCCCTAGGCAGTATGGCATAATACGAAAGATGGGAAGAGGAACACAAATGATATTATAACATACCTCACTGGCATCGTCAACGACCAAATCTTGATCGCTCTTTTCGCCATCGCTTGCCTGTAAACGATAAAAAAAAAAAAAATTAATAAAGCGTTCAGTGGAAAAGTATGTGATGTGTAAACGTAGGGGATATAAAAGCTTAACGGCCCTGGAAAAAGTTTAGTGGAATGTTATGTCATCAAGTTACAATGCGTGTGGCGAGTATACATATTACATATATATATTGTGTGTGTGTGTGTGTGTATGTGTATGTGTTTATGACTTAAACGAGAAAAACTTACGTGACAATCTTTTTCTTCTTTTTTCACTTTCTTGTGTGGTTCAATATCCGGCGAGCTTCTGACGCGAAATTTCTCTCTTTCCGCAGGTGATATGGAACTCCTCTGTTTAAACAAAATGAAAAAAAAAAATGTAAGAATAAAAAAATCCATCTTCTCGAAATAAAAAAAAAAAAAAAACATTATCTAAACATTGCAAAGCGTTTGGTTGTTACATTCACCCACCGTATTCAGGTAGGTAGGTAAGTAAGTAGTTATAAATACACACATATACCCTTATAAAAAATATATATATTATACTGATTTCGACCGCTTGTACATAAACTAAATATTTGAATGGGAGGTGTATATATATATATATATATATATATTACTCGTGTTTTTTCCCCTATAATATGGTCGTGTGTCGAGGGAAGTAGGTACGCGAGCGCGTATGGATATACGTACATCTTATGGAGAAAAAATATAACATTTGTCGAAGTGAAATACAGGGAAAGAGTCGGGAGGGCCACTAGCGACGGGAAATAAATAACGTGTGTCATAAAAAAAAAAGACTGAGAAAAACATGTGGCGTGTTGGTCGTTTTTCGCCCCAGACCCCCCGCGGTATATATGTACACATATATACACACACGCACTCTCGTACCCTAAGGACCCAATAAAAACATCCCCTCTTTCCCCGCCGTATGTGCATACAAGATAGTTAATCCAATTCCCAAGAGCCATAAACCTCGTCTTTCTCCCTCTCCCCCTCGGTACATTGTATATACAGTGCGTGCGTTTATATATATATATATATATATATATATATACGCACGCATGCTCGACTTAGGTAACACTGCAGGGGAGGAGGGGAGGGGACAAAATAAACCGCTCGCGTTCATCGGAATCGACGACGACGGCGATGACGAGAGGGGAAAAAATAGAGTTAATTCCCCGGGGGCGCTGGAAGGCCAATTGCCGGGTGTGGTGTTAATTGCTTTGCCCGCGCGCCGAATCTCCCGACAAGAATTTCTCGGTTTATAAAGAGAGAGAGAGAGAGAGAGAGAGAGAGAGTATACGACAGTTAATTTATCGAAGCACATCCAACTACATTAAATTTCGTTAAATTGAAACATTTTACCGGCGGTTCACCACCCTTAATCGAATCTCGTGTATATATATATACTACTCGTATGTAATATGCACACGGGTATTCGTTACGGCACGGCCCGCACACGTCATCTTCCAACGTATTTTCCCAGAGGGGGTGATTTTTTTTTTTTTTAATAGTATTTAATATTATGTATACCGTCGAAATTCATTTTTAACGACCACGAAACACGAGCTAATAATGAAATCGATCGTGGAAAACATTATCGTCTCGGTTCTTAGAAGAAGAGATACTTTTTTATTTTTACAAAAATACACATGTTTTGTGTAAGTTTTTCTTTAATAATAATAATAAAAAAAAAAAACAGTTATTTCCTAATGTACACACACGAAGACGACGACGTACAAGTTTTAAGCGAAACGAAACAGCTACTACCTATGAGTATTAAATTTATGTACACAACATTCACTTAACTCTCTAGAGTCTAGACGGTCTTCGTCACAGTCAATTAAGCACACGAAAGTTCGCCGAGTTTTAAGAAATTTCAATTATGAATATAGTTACAAATAATTTCTCGGGCTGCTAATGACAACGACGACGACGACGCAGAGTGCTAATGAAAATTTAATTTTAAACGAAATGTATCCTTATTAAGTTGCCCACTATATTTATTGTAGTCACCGTACGAAGTATCTCACACACCGCGTGTGTCCCGAATAGTAACTTTGTGTCTGGTCTATTTTCATGAAATAAAATAACTTTTCGAAACTTTTACACACATAAGTTTTCAAGCTTTTTTTTAAAGCTTTTTATTTTTTGATCAATAGCAATGCACAATCAAAGTTTTGAATAGCAGGGTGGTAACAATATATTTAAGCTGCATATTCCTTGTTTTTTTCACTCCACAATTCTACATTTTAAGTGTATATTATATATTAAATTATCGATCGAAAAAGAAAAATTCAAAGATCAAACATGTCGGGGAAAAAATATACATTTTTAGAACATGGAGTCAAACGTAAACGTAGTGGTTGCTATTTGAAAAAACTTAAAAAATCTCGCACATAAATAATAGCAAAAATTATTTTACTTTATAAAAAGGTTTAAAAAATTGACACACTCGATGAGATACCTTGTGCACTATATTACATATTATAGACAACGCTGACTTCCTGAGACTCCCCCCGAGATTTAATTAATAAATCATAAAACGGAAATCGTATAAATATTTAAATACGGATGAAACAACGGTGGAATAGAGGTATAGAGAAACTTGATAATATTATATTATATGAAATCGAATTAACGAGTGGGTAGCGGTGGCATCCGCGGTTTAAGCGGTGAGGTCCGTTATATATTATTCATAACACACACCAGCGATCGCGCGCGTTAACAGACCGACAACGTTAAATAATTATCATAAAACGGCCAAAAATCGTCAGACTAATAAAAAATCCGACTACTCCGTCGTATGTATATACGTTAATAATAATACGTGACGCTGGGAATTACACATAATACGATAACGGATAAAATAAAATAAAAAAAGGGCGAAGGGTCGCAAAAAATATAACAAGGTCGTCAGAACCGTATAACGTGCGCGATAAAAGCGGATAGGGTGTCGCGCGTAATTATTGCTTCCACCCAGTGCTACAACAACCACAGGGGCAGCCGGGAAAACTCCCCTGTAAAATAATCTCTTTTCAAAAAGGTTTTGGGGGCCTGCGGCTCTACATGTGTTTTTATGTTTTTGATTATTAATAATAATACAATCTACCATCATACTGGCACGCAATTTATTTATGACGTAATGATTGTGCCAAAATATTATATTGTAAATGAAAAATATTTTAAGATTAAATCATTTTATCGAATTGTATAGAATAAAAACATATTTTTGCTATTTTTTTTATAAAAAATAAATAACACGTTGTCTTTACAGGTATAAATTATACATATTATACTTATTTTCATATATAATATATAATATTATACTGAAGATTTAACAAAAAGAATCTTACCCCTCCCCTAGAAAAAATTATCCGAGAGAGCCTATGGTCATCTCTAAATAACGGTAATTATTTCCAGTCCCTTCAGCGGCTGTTATATGAAAGTTTTACTGTAATATATTATATATTTATCGAAAACGTATTTATTTACACAAACGAGAGCGGGTTTACTAATACAAAATATACACGTATGCGTTTGGCACATATGTGTTATTAGGAAAGGAATAAGTACAAATACATACATATATATATATATATATTTATACTCACGGGAACAGTGTAATGAAAACGGGAGTGGTGGTCGAGGCGTCATCCATGTTTTCTTGCGGTTGCGAAGCGGGTGAAAATGTCGCCGCAGCCGCGCATATTGTATGTGTGTGTGTATAATATAACTTCCGAGACAATTGACTGTGCGCGGGAAACGAAGCGCGGCATGGGGTTTTCGGGGAGGAAGGAGGGTGGATGAGAAAGCTTTTACCGTTATTCGCAGCACCGGAGTGAAAACTCGCAAAGGGCGCGTGAGGGCGGGCGAGCGGGTGGACGCACGCGCGCCCACGAGGTAGGTATATAGTCGTGTTGTTGTCGGCAGCGGTGATGCGGTGGTGGCGGCGGAGACGGTTCTCGGTTTAAACTTCATCGAGAACTAATCGGCCGTGTGTAACGCACCACCCTCATCGCCGCAGCCGCCCCGCCACTATATATATACATATATATATATATATATATATATATATATATATATATATATATATAAGCGTACACTTCCGAGAAGGCCCGACGGAGGGTAAAAGAGACGAAGGGGCTTCGGCGGCTTTAATTCATTCATTTGCAAACTTGTAATCGGCTCACGTTGTCGTCGTCGTCGTCATCGTCGTTGCGCCGACACCACTACCGGCGACGGTTGCAGAAGGGGAGGTTCGCAAGCAGTTGCGTAGGCGGAGTGTGGGGGGCAGAGAAAGGGACCCCTTTGCTGCTGCTACCGCTACGGGGAGCTGCTATATTATATATTGCTTCAAATGTGTGTGTGTGTGTGTGTTCTTTCTTGTACACGGTGGTACCGGGGCAGGACGACGAGTGTGGGGGAAGAGGGACAGAGGATAGGCAACAAAAACCACCTCGCCCGGCAGACGCCACCGCCGTGATGAATTCGCCGGCTGGGATTTTCGCGTATTTCGCCCGGGGATTAATAACACGCCCCTCCGGAATCCAATCACGTCTCCCCCGCCGCGGGCTCGGCAGCAGGTCCCCTCTCACGCCACTACTGTTTTGATAACGATCTCCTCTGCTTTTTCTCCGCCTCCTCCGCTTTAGTGTAAAACTCACTAGCACACACAGCCTGACAGGATGATATTGTGTTCTTTCACACACACACACACACACACACACCACCGAACGCACTCCTCTCCCATTCTTTCTCGTTTTACATCGACTATATATATATAAAAGTCTTTTTCTCTCGCACGCGGTTTATGTACCTTCATTGTTGCCGTCATCGTCGTTGTTGTATTCCACAAAAGTAGTAATAATAATAATAATAATAATAATGATAAAGCAAACGAGGGCAAGAAATAAAAAAGGACGTCGTTTTCGGGGAAGGTTTGCATGAACAAACAATAAAAACGCGTGATGGAGACGAACAACAACGGCCGCGGGTTTATATAATATAATATCTATAGACACGACCGCGAAAATTCCTCTCGGGGCCCCCTCGGAGAAAAAACCGATTTTATCAATTGACCCGAGTCGTTAAAACTACCAGAGGGGGGGAGGGGTCTTTACACACGGTGTTTTATTCCAAACGAATAAAACCGAGGAGTCTGCGGTGCGTTTTAACGTCGTCTCGTATAGACCACCATTGTAAGACCCATAATTATTTGTATTACGAATGGGGGCGCACACCGACTGCGGGAGAGGGACCGACGACGGCTTTACATACAGAAAAATGAAAACGTGAGAAAACGAGAAAATATAATAATATGCACTCGTCGCGAAGTGATTAAAATTATTAACATACAATAAATAATTTACATTATACGCGTTTATGAAATGTCAACACGTATATTGTGTGTTCAGTACGATAAACGACTGTGTATATACGCACACGCACGGGCGTGGCCCCACAGAGAACAACGCAGTGTTTTGTTTAACTAATAATTCACAGGTGATACGATATTATATTATAGTTTATCGACATCGTCAACAAGAACAGAAGCAATGCAGACGGCGTGGCAGTATAGTTTCGTCGACTTGTAATCATAGTCAGGGACATTGTTGCGTCGTGGCTACAAAATGTTTAATTAAACATTGAACAGCCGCAGGCGCGCGAGGCTTTACATTCGATTTTAATCGGGAGATGAGACCATTCAACCACCACACTAATAAACAACAGGACACAACACCAAAGTGACGTAGTTAAATAATTATGTATTACACATTGCGTGTTGTGTGTGTATAAATACGTGTTTCACAATAATTATACGTTTACAATACACGTACACGTGCTTAATCGTTGTCGAAAATCAATATTTACCGAACAGGAAAAAAAAAAAAAACTACAAAGAGCCACTGCTGTACGTATAATAATATACACTAGTATATTAATATTATATACCTATTGGATATCGCGTACAGCCAATACGCGTCATTAAATGGGACATAGGTCGAAACGATAAGAGTAAAAAAAAATAAAATAAAACAACATCGTAGGCACTGGTTAAGAATTATTGTCGAGAAGAAAAACAAAACACAATGGTCATTATACATTGTTATGATATTGCATTTTTTCTGATGAATAATTAGTTTCGACAAGTAAACAAAAAAAAAAAAAAGGTAAACACTGTGTCACGCGCCATTTTTTTTACCTCGCTGCGCTGTCATTTATTATATACATATTGTATATTTTGTATTTGTGTATATAGATACGTGCGAACATTTAGTAACTGGTAAATAAACCGTATAATCGACTGGGCGTAGTGAAAAAAAAAAAAATCCATTTTGAAATCATTCGTCAACGGACAAATGCAAATAAATTGTGTGTGTGTAAAAAATGTAAATGCGAAAAAATAATTTAATTTAACGCAAACGTTCGTGTTGACATTCGACCGTGAATGGAAGACGGTAGTGGGGCTGGGCCAACAACATCGTCGTTTACAACTTTTAAAATATCTTTGTGTTATTGGCGCGATTTATGCGAGACTTATGTTTACACATAGGTAACTCCCTCTCATTCTACTGCTACACTATTACATTCTACGCGAGTTCAACGATTAATTATTAAAAATATACTAATATTAGAATATATAACACACAGGCACAATTATTTACACGTATAATAAATAGGGCGGTGTTCTATATCATTATTATTATCGTGTTATAATTTCAATTAGATCGTGTGGTTCATCGGTCCCGAGATTGGCAGCACGTTAATAATATAAAACCCACACACACTCACACACATAAGCTTCAGTTATGTATACGCGTTGTTATATGTATGTATGTGTATAGCCCCACACGAAGGGATGAGAGGATGCGATGTGTATAGTAGTTGTTGTTTTTGGAAAACTCAATTTCTCTCCACAGTACACAAGTATGCCCATATATATATATATATATATATATTATATACACAGTCCGGTGTGGTTTATCGATTTAGCTGGGAGAGCGGGAAGTGGTTTGCGAGGCGCCGGCGGAAAGGGTAACACAGCAGCACGAGGCGGAATCCCCCAGTAATGCCGCGGAGATTAGTCGTTGCGTCTCTCTGAAATTAACCCTTTTGGCCGCCCTCATGTTAATGGTTCCGATTACAATAATTACACACCGAGCCCCTTTTAACCCGTGCTGCCTCCAATCTGTTATTAATTATAATAATAATAATAATAATAATAATATTGGCTACGATAAAAATTCCCCTCACTGCATACAGTAACCATCAGAGTGTAGTGTAAATTCTGCATGTAATATACGTACGTGTCGTCGTCGTTCAAATAAACACAACACCAATAAATACGTTTAAAATTATAAGGAGAAGAAAAACACCGTTGGTTAGATAAAAACATGGAGTAAAGATTATATAGAGGTGCCATACCATATACTGTTACGTATAATGAATTGAAGCAATCAAATGGAATACGCCAAGAGTGAACATTTTGAGAAAAATAAAATTATTTTTCTTATTTGGTTGGTACCACTTTAAATTTTCATATTATCATATTAGATAAGAAATACAAAAACAATAACATTAATTTTGAAGTATAATAACATTTCCTTATCAATGTTAACAGTTCCTTATCAGTGATCCGATTGAGCAAGGGACACAATAATTCGATACGGTAATTTGATTCTTTTCAACAAGCCACTCTAAGCGTATTCCATTTCAATGCTTCATTTAGGTATACGTATGGCCACGGGTTGGGAAAAAAATTGGGAAGAAAACGATCGGACATTATGTGCGTCGTTAAGCGTACGTACCACCGACGTCAGAAGAACGAGAAAATAATATGTAAATCCTACCACAATAGGGTTTATCAAAATATCAGATCGGTTGAGTTTAACACAGTGTGCGCGTACATTTGTTGTACGTTTGTGCGCGTTTAATATGTTTGTGTGGATGTGTCCCCTACAATATAAACTATCGGGGTATAGCGACGTGGACGTCTCGTTATAGTCGTTATACGAACGACCGGTAAATCCGGTACGCAAATAAGCGATTTCCAACGAAGACTACAAGATACACGTCGGAAACCAAATACAAACCACAACCGCATTTATACCCATGATCTGAAATTTTACGTCCAATGAATCACACACACACACACACACACATTCAACCGTGACTGGCTATTTCTTTTAGTACACGGCATATACCTACTACCAATACAGAATAAATGCACGTTATACTATTACGTACACGCGGTAATGATAATTTACACATTATGGAAACACGGTTTCCATTTTTCTGTCAGATTTCAATTCCAATTGTTTTTTTATGTTTTAAGCTTTACGAGAAAATCGAAACATTTCGATAACTTGTTTTGTATATAACGTATCAATAAATTCCGTTCAATAAATTAGACGAGAGAAAAAATTAATCATCGAAAATAAACATTATTTTATGTTTTTATAATTTTACAGATAACAACAATATGAGTATAGACGTCATTGGTTTGGTAGAAAAAATTAATATGATATTATCATAATTATATATGCTCAATGTATGTACAGTAATTTTATTACAATCTGTGTTCGTGGTACCTAAACATCATGATTTTATCCTGTTTGATAGTGATAAAATGAAATCTATTAAAATATGAACTGCACGTATAAATTTAATTAGATGATTATCAATGGACTTCACGTTATAGTCATTATAAATGTTAATTGGTTCATTGCGAATTCGCTATCATTTTTAAATACATCATGCATCAAAATAAATAATTTCCGACTAGAATAAAAGGCAAAATTAATTGATAGCATATCCTTGGGACGGGACTAGAGCGATGAACAGACGACTCGATGAGTCGACCGCCGTTGAGTAAAAGGGAAATGTGTTTATAAAATTAATTTTTCTCTAACACTAATAAATCGTATTCTTTCTGAGTATGGGTCTGCTATTATTTAACTATAATAAAATTAGTGATAGTATATATTCTACTTTGAATGTACCTAATATTACGTATCAAAGAAATTATTATTTTAAAATGAAAAATATTAAACAAGTATATATTATTTTAGATTCCGAATGAAGTGAAGAAGCTAGTGTTTTTACAATGATGTTTATTTTTTTTTCTGTGTACAACTTTTCGTATAGTATATAATACTTGTCCAAAAATTTCGATCAATAACTTTTTGAAACCGGATTTGCTTTTAGTTTGTACTTTGGAGAGGTCATTTTTTGAATTTCTCAATTCTTCAATTTTTTTTTTGGAAAAAACTACCTAAAATTTGACAAAAACGACTCGGAAACCATCATTTTTTAATCCGAATTTTATGAAAATTTAAACATAGATAGAAAATCTTAAAAAAAAGATTTTGGCGCAAGAAAATTTTGAAAATGTGAAAAAAAATTTTGGACATTTTTCGAAAAATTTTTTTTTCTTATATTATTAACTTCCTTTGTTCAGAATCGTTTTACTGAAGAAATGATTTATTTGTTTCTTTAAAATTTAATATACCCGTCAAGAGAATACCACCCGTCGTGCGAAGTACCTATATCC
Source organism: Stegophylla sp. TES_Ste_2020 (assembly GCA_025469315.1). Classification (NCBI taxonomy): domain Eukaryota; kingdom Metazoa; phylum Arthropoda; class Insecta; order Hemiptera; family Aphididae; genus Stegophylla; species Stegophylla sp. TES_Ste_2020. The sequence continues at coordinate 32,545 of JAIPRM010000801.1, read as the reverse complement.
GGCTTTTTATTATTATTATTGCATTTATATATTAATTTTTTATAAACGATAAATTAAATTAGTAAAATGTGTGTACCGTCGCTAGAAAAAATAAACCAGAAGGATTATTTGTAAAATGCTATGTTTACATAGTCTGTCAGCCTAATGTACTCTCAGCTCAACGTTGTGATCCCCATTGAAACAATATATTTCACAATTAAACATTGGAACATGTAATAAAGAAAAAACTCGATCGCACACAGTATATACAATGCATAAAATGCCAAAAATTTATGCCGACCAACATTTAATTGAATATTTAGACTTTTTCGGGAGGGTTAAAAGACCTATCGACAAATCTCATTTAGATTTGGCAGAGCGACATATATTTCATTATCATCGTGAATTCACCAAACATCATCCCGCAAAAAATCATAATACACTACATACACTGCTTTAACTAATCACGTCTAACTACATCTTTTATTGGTCAGATATCGGAAAAGTTGCTGTTTTATTGTTGTTATTTTATTTTATGTAAATATGTAAATAAAAGAGCCAACTGCGGGAGAATAATTTTCCACTCGCTTTGATTGAAATGTCATATTATTATATCATCGCCGTCGTCTATTATGTGTCTTCTAATCGATTACATTTCAATTTCAAATGATTACAACTCACTAGAATTTCACGTCTTTTTATACACACATCCCCCGGTGAATACGCATCAAAACATCAGTAGCAAAAAAATAAAAAAATAAAATAGTCGTGAGGGATTTTTTTTTTTTTTTTTATTACTATGTCGACGTCGTAATCCGTTCTTCCGAAGTCTTGTTTTATACCATTATTTGATTTTTCCACCCTATCCTTCGACTACTATATATACGAGGGTATTTTATATACGCGCGCGTGCTTGCTTGTGTGAGTGTGTATACATATATATATACACTCGTATATTCTCACACACATACACATATAAAACCTGCGGGGTTATTCCCTAGAAAGGGCCGACTGGTTGATGAAACGGACCGGAAAATAACGTTACCGCATCGGCTGCACAGCTATTCCTCCCTACTTTATCGTTACGCCCTTAAACGAGTTTACCCTCTTGTTACACACCGCTCTGCCAATCGAGGGTTGGTGTGTATTTGTGCGTGTGTATACGGGAGAAGAAAAAGAAAAAAAAAAAAGGAATAACCTCGATTTTTCCACGTTTCCCATCCCCACGGGGGGTCGTCGTCGTCGAAAAAGGGCCGTCCAAGACGAAACGGATTGTTGGCAAGAAGAAATATCTCGAGCGGAAAAAAAAACTAATCCCCGATTACGGTGGATTTCCACGGATTTTCTTTCTCGTATATTTTTTCTATCCCCCCGAGTTTTCTACACAAATAAATATACGATACGACGACGATATATTTTGCAGCATACACACACACACACACACGTCATTCAATACCGTCACGTGTGACGCGACGCCGATTCACCGCCACTATATTTATTTTTGTATAATATCCTTTACACACACACATACCAACGTATAACCACTATAATAATATTATTATGTACGTGAACATTTGTATATTAATGTATAAATCATTATCGATTGTAAACGTGATATGGTTAAAATCATATGGTGGTGTATGTGTGGGTTTTCTCTTGCATGTGTTCGGGAGGAAGGTGCCCGTCGTGGCCGCGAGATATAATTTGTCCGTCCGTGGGTAATCGGAAACTAGTTGACAAGCCCTTCGGCTTTCAGCAGAGAAACATCGGACCCATATCGGATTACGATATTAATATCCGATGAATTACAATAGACGGCGCGCAGACGGGGGCGGCGTAGAAAAGAAAAAAAAGCGAGAAAGAAAATAATAATAAATGACGCACACTATACACGCACATTATTGCATTTTGTATGGGCATATAATATAATATAATATACATATACATACGGCATATATTGTACAATATATATAGGCGAACAGTGTACACGCTGAGGAATTAATAACACTGTTGAAAATCACGGACAATCACGTCGAAAACGGCCACGGGGGTGTGGAGTCAGAATATAATAGTAATGATAATAATACGACACAGCGCTATATCGGGGTGTGTGTGTGTACAGCGACATATTACAGTGTGTGACGGAGTACGGCGGCGGTGGGTTCTTTTGTATAAAAGGAAATAGAGGGTAAAAGCGGGACCGATCCCTATCGAATTTGACACGCATTTAAATTCGTGGGGAGTGCGGCCAGATGACATATACATATGGATGAGGTTCGTTCCGATATTACACATGCAGGACGACGGTGGCGGCGGCATACACATGCTGCCGGCCGACCCTCGTTCGACAAACACACGGTAGGGAAGACGACCCCCACGACTACACAGTTTGTTTGACGGCGGAGGGTTGCTATACGAAGGGACGCGTGAGGGAAAGGAAGAAGGCGAGGTAGAGTGAGAGAGGATGAGAGCGACCGGAGACGGCAACCCCATCACGGCAGCAGCCACCGGAGTATAACAAGGCGTCCCTTCATTAAGTGCTATCCTGGGTGCATTAATTTAATTTCAACCCCCTCACTGCTGCTGCTGCTGCTGTTGCCCGGATGGGAAATTTGTTATGGTTGGCGGCTCAAAGATTTATCCCTGGAAAGTGGCTGGTGAATGCGGCGGCGGTGGCGGCGACAACGGCGAAACCAGTGGATTACACGCGAAAACATTACACGCTTTTGTGCAACAACGTGTAAACGCGAGCATATGTATATATGTATTATGTTTAAACAACGTTTGATATAGTGTATAATATTATTACTGCAATTACTACTACTTACGTGTCTTTCTTCAGCTGAACTCAGTCCTGAAATAATAATAAAAATAAAAAATTAAATTAACAGCGTAATGTATAAATATATATATAATAATAATATAAAAAACGTATTATGCATGACATAACTAAAACGATTTTCGGTACGAGGGGCGAACAAGATTGGGATTTATATTACGGTAATTGAAGGAACGGCGGCAGTAGACACATATGTATAAAAGAAATAGAAAAAATTGACAATATATCGAAACAATAATAATGATGTGTTTGTGATGTGGAAAGGGAGACGGAGAGAGAAAATTACAACAATGTTCCAGCCGATCGATAACAATGCGTAACTGTATACATATTAAATCGTGTCAAATCGGGAATTTTTATTATAACGTCGAATTCGGGTGAAACATGTGTGAAAGAAAATACGAAGGCGGCACCCTTGACCTGAAAACGAAGTGAAAAAATAAATAAAAAAATTTGCACTCTTAACGCGTTCGATATAGAAAATTTGTATTTTGTCTACTTTTTTTTTTTATTTTTTGTAAGGCCGTCGTGTGAGGAAAACGCACGGCGGCGGCCGTACATGACCCCGTGCGCGCGTGAGACAAGAACCAATTTATTACACACACGCGTGCGCGCACGCGAGTGGCCCCGTACACACATATTATATGCGTGTACGTGGCGTTTATATTGCTCGACCGGGACACGGCCCGACGCCGTCGATTATGGGTAAGTGGCTTGGAAAAAAAAAAAAAGGAATAAAGTGGGATACATATAACAATAGTCCAGCCAATCTCTCCCTCTATATCTCTTTTTTTTTCTCTCTCTCTCACACACATACACACACACACACCACTAACATCAGCTGTGCTACAGCCGAGCAACTTTATTTCGAGTGGTATATAATATACAACAAGCCGATGTATACGACGACGAAGAGAGGTGGTGGTGGGGCGTCCGGGTAAAGGGACTCTACGGAAATTATTAAAACCCTTTTTCACAGTATATATACGCCACTCGAGAGAACAGTCTAACAGCGGCGGCAGAGCAAAGCATCCCCGCGCGCAAGTGCACATCCTCTATTCACTCATCCTCTACCCAACGTCGTCGATCCCTTTGACGACGACGAATATCAGTCTCAAGCACCAGGGTATACATTAACATATTAACACTTCAGGCACGGTCATTTTTTCTTTTTTTTTTCCCCCACTACGTGTTTTCCGTTATAAGAGATACTTTTCTGCTGCCGCCACCGTCACCACTCTAAAATAAATGAAAATGATGATGATAACGACGAAGGCACCATAATACATTATACGTGCAGGAAATAGAACTCAGTATGACGTATAGAACTTGTGTGTATGAAAGTTATCGACTGTCTGGAAGTTATAGTCGCAATATTTGTCAAAAGTGCACAGACCTATGGGGTGGTACTTCAATAACAATAACTTTTGAAATCGAAATACATACATTAAAATCATATGGAAGTTTAGAAATAGACAAAAAATGGCCAATTTATCCTATGGGTTCTCGAAATGTGTATTCGATGTTAATAGTTTAAACAGAGACTTTAATATGTAATTAGGTAATAATTATAAAAAACACAAGTCTTTTTCAACAATAATTCTAAATTGTAACGTAACATACACTTATGAGGTCACAAAACAATACTTAAGCTAACGCCGTATTTGTCTGAGGGTCGTAAGTGCAACTCATTGCGACCACCAGTTTACGCCACCGCGTTGTTGATATTATACATGTTATGTACTTAAATAATTTATACGTTTATCAGTGTACACTTACCGATGGCCGACGAGGGCTTGTCCGAATCGGCGCCCCTGTGCATATCAGTCGGTTTGGAGCCCAGCATGGATAACGGATGTGCTCCGGTACCGGCGGCACCGGCCAGTCCCAACAGGCTAGCGGCCGCGGTTACCGGTGGTCCCGGAAGTCCGGGATGAGGCATCATAGGTATGGGAGGCGCGTGGCCTGCATGCGGCAGCTGCTGCGCGTGCATTTGTTGCTGCAACAGAAACGAACGTACAACGTATGTATTTTAAATGCGTCAAATGCTCCGCGAAGAGGAACAACGGGGTGAAAATAGGGTGGGGCGAACATTATTATGTTTTTATTATCGTATAAAATTGAAAAAATATTCTAATTATTATTATATTAAAAAATGAAATGAAAACGTGTCTTTTTTTTTTATCGATACGTGGTTGTAATGTCCATTATTATTATCGAGGGCCGTCGAAACGTTCTCGTTCGGGGGAAGAATATAAGAAAAGATAATAATATATAAATAAATCGTGAACTGTACGCACGCGTACATTTTATGCATGCACACAATACGTATACCGATGATTAGAGTGTGACGGGTATAATATACACTGTGGTTGTTTCAGTATATTTATAAATCTTATGTCATTCTTACCAATAACCTGGGCAGATCTGGACGTTGTTGCTAAAAAAAAAAAAATAAAAACGACATGTAATAAACGTTTCGGGCCTATACAATATTCTTAAACAGAGATATAAAATATGTATTATTGTGACTAATCACACAGAATATCATAAAACATAATATAATATTATAAACTTTAAGTTGAATATAATATTATAATATAGTACATTATGTATGATGCATATTATACCTCGTACATTAGACCTACGCATTAAACACGCACGCGACTTGACATTGTACGTTTATATGTTTTCTTTTGGGGTGTCATTTTTGTTTGAAATATAAAGCGAATTTTCTTTTAGACTCATTTAAACAAAACCACTCGCATCCGTCTATTACGAAGTAACTGTGTAGAGGAAATAAAAAAAAAAAAAGGGCTCGAGTTTTCCAGTCGTATACATCATTAATGGACTTTTATATAAGCAGCAATAGTAGTTGTTGTTTTGACAAAACGGCAATATACGCCTTTTTCGCCCTATCCTAAAGCTGTTTAGTCCGTAACGGTGGCGGCGGTTGGCGTATATATTCCCCAAACAAACCGCTTTGTTCAAACACTCGAAAAAAAACCGCTCAAGTGGCATTAATGCCAGTGGGGGTTTCTTTCTGAGTGCGGAAACAGAAAACCTTCTCTTTTCTCCCTTCTCCACATCCATCTAACAGTCCATAATATACACACACAACGGAAGTCTTTTGACCGATGCGAGAAACGATGACGACGGTAGCAGCGATAGCGGGCCTAATAACAATGGACTTTTGATTGTGTGAACGGATTTTGTTTTCACTGAAGCGCACACAAAGAAAAACGAGAGAAAAAAAAACCGAGACCGAATTTTTCAAATTATATAAACATCTCTTCCTCCGTGGGATTAAAAATGTCGTGTATATTATGCCCAACAATTACTGAAGATTAAAAAAAAAAGTTACGTGATATATATATATAGAAAATAACGTCTAAAAATAATTAGGTAGGAGAAACCGATAATCACATGCTTAATTGTACGGGATAATAGGTGGTGGACACGGGAAAACGATGTGTATAATAATATAATACACACGAGAAATTTTTGCATTTTATTCGAAAGCTCTTTGTACACGCATGAATTGAGCGAGTACTCGAGACGATAATATAGTCCTCAATCGATATCGTGTGCACGTTGTGTGCGTAGACTTGTAGGATAACTTTTACGGCAAAGGATTTGTACATAATACATACATACATATATATATATATATATATATATTATATTATACGTCTACGCGGGGACCATCACCACCACTACAGTGTGCACGGTTCGATAAACGTAACAAAAATCGTTGTGTAAATTTCCACACGTTTACACAATGTGTTTTTAAGTGTGTGCGGTGCGAGGCTCGTCTCGTGATTTATGCGCGAGAGACGTGGTAATAAATGCGGCCAAGTGACTCTCTGAAAAGTCCTTTTCGCGCGCTCGTCGTATATATATAAACTCCACCGCTACCAGCCGTTGGGTACGGGGGAGAAAACGCAAGAGCCATGAAAAACAGAGAGAGAGAAAGAAAAAAAAAAGAAGAAAAACCAATACACGTTTACCGCACGATAGGGCGTGAGATAACGGGGCGGCTGTTGACTGAGAAAAAAAAAGAGAGAGAAAGAGAAACAACAAATTCGCGTCGGCATAAAATACAAAAATTACCTACGGGTGGTTTCTTTTTTTATTCTTTTTAATAACTGTAAAATATATATATTTTTTCTTTTACCCGGCCAAAACAACAATAATTATTGTTGTACGACGACGAGCGTAGTAGCAGAGCAACAACAGTAGTAGTAGTAGTAGTATACATTACAATAATGGTGTGCGGTAAAACTTTTGCAGCTCTCTTAGCGGGAGAGGCCACGCGCGAAAGTATAAATGCGAATATATATATAAGAAAATGAAATGGGACCGGAAGCTGCTGCTGTATACGTACATACCGAGGGATGGGGGGGTGAGGGGGTTGTAGAACGACCGTGGCGCGAAGGGTGCGGCGGTGGTGGCAGCGGCGGCGGCGGCGATAATAATTACCGGCTGCAGACTAACGAAGTGCGTTGAGAAAAACCGCACGTCCGGAACATTTGTAGTGTAGTACAGTTGTGCGGTGAACGCCACAACGGCGGCAGAGAGGGAAGTGCGCAATTAGCGGAAGCTTCTCTCTGTCGGCAGAAGGGCCGTGCCGTCGTTCATAACCACCGTCAGCCCTCTCTCCCTCCTTATATATATATATAAACAGTATACACACCCCGCCACCAGCAGTTCTCTCAGCCGTCGCCGCCGTCATTATTAAACGTTGAGAGGTTCCTCTCCGGCAGACGCGACGCGCGAAGAACATTAATCGAAAATCTCTCTCTCTCTCTTTCTCCTCCGTTCTTTTCTCTCCTTTACACACACACACACATTTCGTAGAGTAAACACAATAATTATGATCTTCGCCATCATCACTGCCGTGACTAGACTATATACCCTAACCTAACCTCTGGAATATTCTCGCGTGTAATGACACGCGTCGTAGTCGCCGCCGTGAATTAGGCTCGGGATACGATTATCATTATAATATACCGTTTTTTCCGTTCTTTGATTTTGTCGAAATTAATTATTATTATCGATCATCTCGGCCGCGAACGCGTCCAAGGAAAACCGGAACGAATCGGACCACAAACAATAGTAAAAATCATATACCTGGGCGCACAGCGGGACACAATATAACCTCGAAATTGTGTACGACGGGGCGGAGGGTGAAATCGACAGACTCACGTTCTTCGAGACAATATTGAACCCCGAGAGCTCGTTACACACGCACACACACCTCCGTGCTGCTAGACGATCTCGCACCTTCCTCGCCCTCTCACGTATAAAACCGACCCATCTCTCTCACCCCCACCCTCATCCCGCACACAATGACGACGACGACGACGTTTTATTCGCGACGCTCCTCTCTAAAATAGGTTCATACAATATTCAACGTGCGTTACCGTTGCTGCCGCCGCCGCCACCACGTCCCGAACTTCCCACGCAAACGTGACCGGACTGGCCAACACGCGATTTCGGTCCGACGGCGGATCTCGTCGTCGCCGTCGCGTAGGGACACGACCACACCGAGGTATATATATATATATATATATAGTTTCCTAAAAACCAACAACTTTAGCTTCTGCTGCTGCTGCTACGATGCCATCGCTTAATTGCTTCTGGGACGACGCGACGCGGATAAACACGAGTCGGAGAAATGAGTAGTATAAAAGAGAAACGGAGAGACGAAGAAGTCTAAAAAGATTTTTTCTCTTTTTTCGTTTTTTTTTTTTTTTACGACCCAACACAGCTCATAAAAACGACCAATACACGTTATTATTATTATTATTATTGTTATTGTATCTTACCCCTATGATGGCGTTGAGTTCGGTCATGGTCACTTGTTTCGCTCTTTCCACCGCTGTGGCTACTTGCTGTTGGTGCTGTAACAATACATAAAACGAGTACATTATACGTCGCGCGTATGTTACACGTTTCCCAAGCATATGTACATATATATTTACTACATACGCACGAAAGGGAGATATACATAAGAGTAAAAAAAAAAAAGAAAAATTAATGGATTTCGAAATCACTACTCACCTCTTGTGAAAGAAAAGGCATTATCTGTGCGATGATGGCGTTCAAACGCTTTGCGATTTCCGTCTAAACAAAAAAACAAAATAAATAAACAAACGTAAAATCCATATTTGTCGTTACGTGTTAATATTATATAAATTATGCGTAATAAATATATATTTATGTGTATGTAAAGTACTGGAGTAACGAGCTTTTCTCTACCACCCCGGCGTGGCGGCAGGGACGCATCGCCGCAACACGTCGTTAACGACATAACGCTCAGGAAATTAATTAGAGCCGGCGGCGGCGCATGGGAGAGGGTCGTGTCGTCGTCATCGTCGTCGTTTTTACGACCGTTTTTATTTTCAATACATAATATGTGTGAGCCGTACAAGGGGGATGAGGACGACGACAAACAGCCCGTTTATACATAATGCCCGCGGAATTATAATAAATACACACGCTCACACGTACACAGACACATTGACTGCTACTGCAGTTGCTGGGGTGAAACGGTTTCGTGTTATCGCCCTCCGGTTTTGTGTGTGTGTGTGTGAGCGCGTAAGCAACCCTCTTTTTGCTGCTCTCGGTCGCCGCCGCCGCCACCACCCTCGTTCGACGGTGTAGCGGCGCGGCGTTGGTGGCGTCGGGCGATCAGGTCGGGGGGGGGGAGGATGGAAAACCGTCAAGGCTCGAGTGTTTCGCGGGTATAATGTTTTCCTTCGGGCTTTGCCACTCGACACGAGTGGTGTGGGGCAGCCGCCTCCCTGCACGCTGAACGCGCAAACGACCCTTGTAATATGTGCCAACTCTCCGAGTTTTAATAGCTATAGGAGGTGGAAGCCCACCCCGGTTATATAAATAAGCCGCTTCCCGGCCTGTGCTCCTTTTGTTAGAAAGGTTTTATATACATATATATATATTTCCCCTATTTTTATACTCTTCTCTTCTCTCTTTAACGTCCTCAATCACACACATTCTCTCTCTGTCTCTCTATGTTCATGTATATATCTTTCTTCCAAAGTCACATATTATAGTATTTACTTTACACTTACACTCGAGACTTCTGCTTTCTTATATTTATTACTCGGTAACACGCACGTACCGCACACCTCCGGCGAACATCATCTCATGTAATATAATATTTACTTTTCGTGCAAAACTACACATACTCCGTCAAAACATTAAATACTTTAATAATCGAATGGTTTATTAGGAACATTTTAGATTCTGAACGAAGTGAAGAAGCTAGTGTTTTTACAATGATCTTTATTTTTTTTTCTGTGTACAACTTTTCGTATGGAAATACTTGTCCAAAAGTTTCGATCAATAACTTTTTGAAACCCGATTCGCCTCTAGATTGTACTTTAGAGAGGTCATTTTTTGAATTTCTCAATTCTT